>CAWYPQ010000361.1:0-112602 GCA_963965965.1 Trididemnum nubilum | reverse complement strand
TTTAAAAGTAGTATATAATATGAGGGTTCTGGGACACTTTTAGGTCACGTGATAAATGTTGGGAAATTTTTTTGTTATCACGTAACCAAATGTAATATAAGGGTTCTGAGACACTTTTGGTTTGGGGGTACTTTCAGGTTCTGGGACTTTGGTTATGCTTATTTTTTGAACGGCAGTTCTGAGACTTGATCACGAATGTATGCAATATGAGGTTTCTGAGACACTTCTGGTTAAAGAGGTTTTGAGACTCAGGTAAACGCAATGAAAACTGTGCGTTTGGTTGAGCAAATGCGTTTGGCACATACGCACATAATGCTCGAGCGCACATACAAAGCTGTCACGGTGAAATTTATTTCTTGTCTGAACTTTCATTCAAAATCAAAATCGCGCGAGAAAATTTATTTCTTGTCTGAACTGTCATTCAAAATCAAATCGCGACGAGAATTCTCGTCTAAACTTTTTCTCGCGCTCAGCAAAATTACTATCACGCGATGAAATCAGCTGTTTAAGATAAAGGCAATTATTGAAAGAAGGTGCCAGTGCAGTGGAAAATTTTATAAATAATCACGCTGTGTCTGCATGATGTGTACACAACAAAGAAAAAAAGAATCTTGTGACATCGTCAAGAAAAAGGTAATGAGTTGTATAAAAAGGATAACATGATTAGGTTTTTTCTTTTCAAAAAAAAACATGTCGAAAAGAAAAAATGAATTCTCTTATAATTCTTTAATGCATAATAACAAAAAATCTAAAATTATTGGAATTGAACTTAAAATGAAAAAAATAGAGAACAAAATACAAGAGACTGAAAATAAAATGTCAAATTTATGTGAAAAATTGAGGAATAGTGATCCAGAATTAGAAGACTGTAAAAACAGAATTCAAACATTAGAAGAATGTATTACAGATAACAATGATATAATTGATGTAAATGAACAAAAAACTGATGATTTTATTAAAAAAATCGAAAAAAGTTGTAATAAAAAAGAAGTAAGATTAAAAATAGCAAAAGAAAAAGACAAAAAATTAAAGATAGAAACAACCAGAAGACAATGGAGAGTAAGAATAAAAAAACTGAAAGAGGAATCGCAAAACTACCAACTGGAATTAAAAATGATAAGTGTAACCTATGAAAATTTACAAAAAAAAACGAATGAAAAGAATAAAAATAAAGAAAACCCAACTCCTATGGAAGTAGATGATAATTTGGATCTGGATTCCGAACCAGAAAGACGAGCAATATCTTAATTAATCAAAACCGGCTACAATGAATATGCAGGCGCATATGATACCCTTTCAATTGAACTACTAAATTAAAAAAAACATTTATTTATTAAAAAATATTATTAAATCCGTTTATTTATTCAAATTTAAAAAATCATAGAAATCAGTAGTTCAATTGAATTAATACCTCTTATTTTTCCTATTTATATGTCTTTAGGTAAATATGGTAAATTTATAGGTAAATAAATAAGACATATAAATAGGGTAATAAAGAGGGGGGACCGGAGCCATGATTATTGAAGCTAAGGTAAGTTTTTATAATTTTTCTAAATCTTTAATTGGAACCCAACTATTAGTCTTGTAACCAGACCACTTGACTAACGCCATTTTCTTTTTGTTATCTTTTCGAATTACTTTTTCGATTCTGAACTTATTTTGATTTGTTTTAAGTAGTTCTTGTTCATAAAAAGATCCAGTAATTAATTCACCCTGAAGATCTGTAATTTCATATGTAAGCGGGTTTGTATTTAAAACTTTTGAAATTAAAAAGATTTCTTCAGTCCAGTTTGGAGTGTAGCCTTTATCAAACAGTTTTCGTTTGTACTTTGATATTCTTACTTTGTCACCAACTTCAAATTTTGGTTTTGTTGCAATAGGTTTGATATGACCAAATAAATTATAGTAAACTATCCCTTCATTTTTCTTTTTGCTGGCATCTATTGGACTCATTTTGATAGATCTGTGTTTTTGGTTATTATATTCGTCTAATATTTCAGGAAGCATGTTTAAGTAATGAGTTGAGCTTTGTTGTGTAAATCTTTTCCACATTTTGTTTTTGATAGTGCGATTCCAACGCTCAACAACTGAACTTTTTTCTTCATTTTCAGTTGAATATAATGTAATTTTATGTAGATCTAACAATTTTTTCATATTCTTATTGTAAAATTCTTTTCCTTTATCAGTCCAAATAAATTTTGGTATTCTACCTCCATTCAAAATGTTTTTAAAAGCAGCAGCAACAGTTTCACCAGTTTTGTTTTTCAAAGGGACTATCCATCCAAATTTAGAAAAAACATCAATTATCATGAGTAAATATTTGTAACCTTTATTCCATTTACTAAATTGTTGCATTTCTACCAAATCTGCTGCCCAAATTTCATCGATTGACTTGCTTATTACTCGGCGCCGTGGAAACTTTTTTTTGACTGGTTTGTGGAGCTCATCAGCTAGTTGTTTTTGCCACGACGCCCTTTCCCGTTTTTTGCACCTAACCCCAACTTATATTTAGTTCCAATTGCTGCTTGTACTAACTTTTTATCAAACGATTCCCGGATACCTCTCGTTTTTGTTTGCGATAAACTGTCTAACATATCTTTATCACATTTTAGTTTACCTTTTTTATTGTCATTATCACGATAACAAATATCATGTTTCATTGCAATAGCATCTATTTGATTGTAAGGTTCTTGGCCTGGTAAAGGTTGGTCGTTCGAATCAAGTTGTTTATCCAAAGGATTATATGGCCCAGTGTACTTGTGACTTGGAAGAGTGAACCCACCTTTTGGTTTTGGTAATTTTCCTATCGCAGCATGAAGGTCTAACAAGCCTCCTTTTTTGTTGGTTTTAATGAAACTATGCTTTGTAATACCACAACTAGCACAAATGCAACGTAACATCAGGCGACCATTTCCTTTTGCTTTTATAATTTCATCAGAACCTGGAACACATTTAGTTTTTTTCTTTTCTCTAACACAATAAGTTTCCATCTTTAATATATGATACATAAAACTTCATAAACATTTCATTAAAAGGTGTAGGTTTTTCATGAAAATCAAGCAATAGTTCGTTTGCTGTTCTCCCCTTATTTCGCTCCGTTATATAATACACACAGTAGTAACCACAAAGGATTGAGTTAATATTTTGAATTTGAGCATCATTGTAAATAATGTTTTTGTTTGTAGTCTTCATATATTTAACAACTTCATTTGGGGGTACAAGTCCAAAGCTGTCGAAGTATTCTACTTTATCTGATTTTTCTTCGTTGTAAACACAAACCCAATGAGTTCCACTACCCGCAAAATAATCTTGCAAGTTTACGACAGCTGACTCATTTTTATTCATTGCTTTTGGTAACATATCTTTGCTAAATGTTCCTCGATAATTGTCACACTTAATCATGATTTTATCAATGTCTAAGTTTGTTAATGGTTTCATTTATTTACTGCTTTATTAGTTGCTCCTTGGATGGCCCCGGAAGCAGCTGCTAATCCTAAAGTTGGCAAAACCTTTTTAGCTAAAAACGGTAACACTAGTTTTCCTAAATTAAGTAAGCTACTTAAGAAACCACCTTGTTTTTGCAATTGCGTTTTACTAAAGTTTATTTGTATACCGTGTCCAGACGCTTTTGATTTGTTAATTCTATTTATCTGTCGACTCGTCAGTTGCAAACTAACGTTGCCTTTAGTCTGTAAACTTGCATTTGTTAGTCTAACACTAACACTAGTTTTGCTTTTATATGCATTTGCAATTTTTTTCTTTTGATTTTGTGTCAAGTTTAATGAGTAATCGTGGTACATTTTATATTAGACTTTATAAAATCAAACCCAAGATCGGAACATTTTTGAAAGGAGAATTTTTTCCTAGTATTAAACCTTTTCCGAGAATCTGAGGTTCGTCGAAGCGATAAGACCTACCTTGTCTTTTTGTTCCAGGCAACATAAGCCCTTTACCCTTTGATCCAGGTAACACAAGTCCTTTTCCTCCTAACAAACTGGGCAGCAAGCTACCTGCTAAACCTGCTAAAAGAGTTCCTATAAAACCACCCTGTTTTGAAATTTGTAGTTTTGATAGCTTCAAAGTAACACCTGAACCTTTTGCTTTAGCATCATTTATTTTGTTAACTTGCGTCTTTGTTAAACCAAGAAAGTCTGATCCTTGAAGCTGGTGGTTATTAAATGTGAGTGTAAGCCCAGTTTTGTTTTGAAAAGCTTGTTTTATTTTTTCTTTTTGAAATTGTGATAAATTTAATCCGATTTTAACATACATTTTTATTTATACTCAGATAATTATATTCATTCGACCTGAAAGTCCTTCTAACTGAAGGTATCTATCAGAAAGTACGACTGCATAAACATAGAAAGCTTGGTCAGCGTTATTTGCAATATTTCTAAAGTTACCACCAAGACTAAACCTTATTTCAATATCTGCCGAGCTGTTTTTAAGTCGTTCATTGTGTTTACTAACATCAAAATGATGAATTGGATACAAACTAGCCCAGTCTTCAGCTGATAATTGACAGCCCGTGTCGGCATCTTGGTATTTGTTTACAGCCTCTAGAAAACTCATGTATAAACGCGAATAATTTCTATTTTGTGGAGTAAAATTACATTCAAATTCTCGTTCAGGATATTGAATGCTGTTTATTCTGCAACTAATACGTCTTAAGTTTGCATTGTCAAAAATCATATTATTTAGCTGCTGGTTGTTATCTCGTTCACTCGATTGAAACGCAACAAACACATGCCTAGGAAGTTCTGTTCCCGGCTGGGTTGTTATTCTCCAAGTCATGCTTGTTTCTGTTGACTGAAACATTGTTCGATACACTCTCATTTGTTCAAAGTATAGCTGTTTTATATGTCCTTTTACTAACATAGCATCTATTTCCGATTCAACTCTTAAACTTGGTTTCACTTTAGGCATCCACAAAGAGATATGACTTATGTTAAACTTACCAGCAGCTACACCATTAGCACGTAAAATATAGTTATTAGATGTTTCTCTATCCACGACTATACTGTGTTTAACACCCCTAAAAACCTTATCGATATCACGACAAAATCCAAATATTTGGGAAAGAGGAAGCATTAAAGTAATTTGCTTATTTCCCGTAGTAATGTTCTGTCTTGCGGTGAAACCAATATTTGCTTGTAGATTGTTGTTGTATATTTCTACGATTGCTCTAATACCATCACGTACAGCATTTGCATTCGCATCATCAGCTACACCACCAAAATTTTGTTTAAGAGATGGGGAACCAGTTCCAGTGTCTTTAAACCACAGCATGTTAGAGGCGGTTGATCTTGAATAATCATCACTAAAGCTAACTAAATTGAGTATTGTTGATGCTTGAGGTAGATAAAGGTTTATGTTTTCTATAGTTTGGTTATTTAATTGATATTGCGCAGTTTGAAATAAAGACCAACCGTTATTTACCAATGAAATTACGTCATTGTTATTGTAATTAGCATTCGCATTAGTTTGAAGTTTTCCTCTGATTTCTAGGTATGCTTTATGCGGTAGAAGAAAAACATCTTCATCTTTTGTTTCAATAATGTGCTGACCATCTTTGTTCATATTATTTGAGTCTCTCGGAAGGTATTCGACATATTCAAACTCAGTAATTGAATTGTCCACTAAGTTTGTTTCTTTAATTTGCAAATATGGGTTCGTTAGTTCTGTCATTTTATAATTAAGATATATAATTTTTAAATCCTGATCCAGCAATTAAATTACTTAAGATAGCTCTCGATTTGTCGTTGAGATTTTCTAATTCTCTGTCATTGATAATACGCTTTTTTATTGGTATATTTTCTAAGACTGGTTCTAATGTCTTTTTTGTGGGTTCTAAGGCTTTCTTCAGCAAAGGTGCAGCTAGTTTTTTAATCTCAGTCTTCACTCCAGTAGGAATTCTGTTAAGAATCTTAGAACCAGTGCTGATTACGTTCCTTACCTTGTCGTAAACATTTTTAAGCAAACTTCCACCTATGATTTTCTTTTTATGAAATCTAGTTTCTCTTTGTGATAACATTTATAGTTAAACTACATAATCTCTCTCAGATGAACGTAGTAAGTCACTCGTTCATTATTCATATTTACAAAATTGTTATCTTGATCTTTTATAGAGAATCGGATACTATCAATTTGACTTAAATTTTTGATTGGAACGTAAATGTTTTGCTTAGGTTCAACTTGAATCAAGTATCCCGGTGGTACGTTTGGACTAAGAGTATAAAGTAAGTCACTAGACGCTCCGTTTATGTAACTTCCATCAATTAAGCTGCAATGAATCTGAAGGCTGTTGATATTTGTAATATTTACAGGATTTTGACTATTATGAATTCCATTTACACCCAAAAATGCCGAACCAAATCCTAAAACGTCACCTATTGAATTTGGAATTCGAAAATCAACTATGTAATCATTTTTAAGTTCAATTCTTGATTTTAATGTATTAAAATTTGGTGTTATAGTTATATTATTTTTGTCATCACGTCTCTGTTCCATCAAGTACTTTATTTCATTATTGAGATCTTCAATATTATAGCTCCCTGGAGGAATCGATAATAGTCGTGCAGCTACTCCATCTGGTGAATAAAAAAATTTATTATTGCTGCTCGTTATGTTATGCCAAGAGTACCATATTTGAGCATTGATTAAGGACATCTCGTAACTTTTTTTAATGTCTAGTTGCAACGGTGGATTAAAGCTAGTTATAAAATCTTCTGATTTTCCTTGTCCTTTCCTAGAGTCAAAGAAAAGTGGTATTGATGTCATTTTAATATATTGTCAAATAATTTTTGGTGGTCGCAGTGTGAAATGCATTTGTTCAATTTTAGTTTTTTCAAAATGTTTGCAATTTCTTGATCCAAACGCTTGTTATTATTGCCGGCTTGTTTGGCTGCTACTAGTAAATTAAGTCTTTCACAAAGTTTGTTGGGATCTTTAAGCCCTTTTCCAAAGGTAACTTCCATTCCTCCTAATAATTTATTTAATTTTTCTCTGTACTTTTTAAAAGTTTTTATTTGCTCATCAATCACTTCTGTATCAGCATCGCGTCTTCTTCGTAAACCACCTAATCTTTGATTGATTAATCTAGCTCTGTCTTTCAATGCGTTTATGTAACCTGGCCCGCGTTTTACAAGCTCCACAATATCAGTCTCAAAATTGTTTTGTGTCAGCAATTCTTTTTCTTCGTTATCGAAAGCACTCTCAAAGTGCACAGTATAAATTGATCGAGGTTTATCTTCAATGGCAAGCTGTTGCTGTATGTGTTGAATTAGTTGGTCTTGCCTTTTATCAGTTTTTTTCTGAGTTTCTTCAAACGTTTTAGTAATGGGACGAAATATTTCAGAGGCAGACTTTTGCAGTTGTTGTTTGGCTACAATTTCTTTTTGCAGCTTTTGTTTCAAACGCTTTCGGTTATTAATATAATCCTTTACAAGTTTATTTCTGTTTTTCAACTCTTCTTCATTTACAAATGGCATGTTTACTATATAGCATATAAAGCTTAAGCCCAAAAATGGTCAAAGCATTTTCTGTAACGAAGGGGTAGGTGTTTGGCTGTTTTGTCCAGCACCATAAAATTGTAAGTATCTTTGGTTGCTTCACGGTAAATCGACTCCATTTCTTCTTTTGTTATACCTTTAGCATGATCGTCAGTAATGTGTCTGATATCTTTGTTGTCTAAGTTCCCGAAAAAAACAAAACAGTTAGTGTTTCTTCTTATGTACTTCGGAGTGTTGAAGTATGACTGAGTGAGGTAAATACAGTTGCAATTTTTGTTTCTAGACAAAGAAAAGTATTCCATCAGTTTTTTCATGTTGTCTAGCTTAATGTCATCAAAAACTATTACTTTTTGTTGAGGGTCAAGCTCTTCTACTGGAGGCAAGTCTTCAGGGCTTAGCACTTCAATACCTTGCTCTTTCAAAAATCGATACTTATCTTGCTCAGGATTAACAGTATAAACACAACAAAGGTCGTAATTCATCCACTTGAGAACCATGTTTAAAAGCAAATTTGTTTTTCCTGATCCTGTCGATCCTACTATCATGTAATGGCAATCTGGTAGAAGATAATGATGTTTGATTTGCTTGCTGTCCCCACTTAAATATTTATCAAAGTTTATTATATTCATTTATAATAAAGAAGGACAAAATGAATATTTCAAAATTTGGAACAAGTGGAAGTCAATCTTCAAGTACTGTTAAGGTTGTAGGTATTGAACACAAAGTTTCCAAGTCAGGAGATATAATGTATGGTGATTTAAACTTAAACAACCACAAAATTACAAACTTAGCCAATCCTGTAACAGAATCAGATAGTGTAAATAAAGGATTCTTGGATAATGCAATTAGCAACATTGTCCACTTTGCCGAAAGCTCTGAGTTTGGTTCGAGGTTGGCTACTTTAGGTATAAACAACGATGGTCAAAATGTTGTATCGCCCACTCAAATTCAAATTCAGAGGTCTCAAATATATGGTGTGGAAGTACTTGGTCGTCTACCAAACAGGGTCTTTCGTATAGAAAATATTCCACCTAACAACGCATCAATTGAATTAGGTGAATCATTGATTCTAAAAGGACTTGTTGATCCCAGTCTTCCTTCTGATGCAGCAACTAAACAATTTGTTGAAAATTTAGTTACAAATGTGAGAGATAATATTAACTTACAAGGATTACACACTATCATAAATTTACGAGATCCCACAGCACCAGGTGAAGCAGCAAACAAAAATTATGTTGACCAAATAACGCAACACATTCAAACCGAAGACGATAATGTAACCATTTCACGAAACTTAGATATGAAAAATCATACCATTTTCAACGTAGGTAGACCTTCCGAACCTACCAGTGCAATAAATAAACGTTATTTTAAACGAAATATATATCGTCCAAAATTTCAAATATTTTTGGGTGCTTCTTCGAGGTCAAATCCATCAAGTGCTATTCATTCAGTTCGTACTAATACAGATCACAATTTGCATTTTGTGAGTGCACCTCTTGTTGCTGGGAACGATTTTCTGTCTTTGCAATCCGATAGTATTCATTTGAGAGATGAGGTAACCAGCAGTTACATCGAAATAAGCGTAAGCGGACTTGTGAAAGTTACCAGTTATGACGATGAAGACAAATTACACATTGATATAATTCGTATTAGTCAAGGAGAAACAGATAAAATATGTAAAACAACAGTAACACCCCCATTTGATTGCTTTAATTTAAACTGCATTGTTTTTCCTAATCCTTCTCGAGATGAGTTTCGCATACAATACAACTATGTTTCTTCAAATTCTTCGGTATCAATGAATATGAGCAGCGTCGTAATTAAAGTTAAACAGCTTGAAGTGGGTGATCAACCAGAAGCGTAATTGTATATCGTAAAATAAACAATGGACTTTAACCACATTAGTAGAAAATTGACTCAAGAACAAGTGAATGAATTGACAAAACTGTATCACACTTATCACAAACAGTATTGGTGTTATAAGAAAATGTTTAAAAAATTTAAAAGAATGGACTTAGCTCTAAAGCTGTCATCTGTTGTTTTTACTACAACTGGGGCCGTGGTTGGTTCTGTTACATTAAATCCGATTTTCTTGGCGTCTGTTAGCGGTACAGGTGTTTTTTTACAGACAATAACGACACAGAAAAATTTTTCCAAAAAAACTGAGTCTTGTAGATATGCTTATCAATCGTATCAGAAATTACTCAACAAGTTAAAATTGTTTTTAAGATCTGGTGATATTGACGAGTTTTTCGAAAGAGAACTTGCTATGGTTGATGACCAAGTTGCTGATATATGTCCACCAATTTCTGAAAGCTATGAAAAATTACATGCTAAACGATTTGTTTCCACATGATTTCATATTTTTTACGTAATGCATCACTAATTTTGTATGAAGGTTGTTTGGGAATGTCTAAATTTTCTAAGATTTTGCTAATAAAAAATTCTAACTTAGGAAACCTTTTGCTAGTGATAATTTTTAATCTACTTTCCACAATTACCCAAACGTCCATGAATGCTCGTGTTTCGTTAGGAGACAATCTAAGTTGCTCTATTTTACTTTTAACATAAGCAGTTCTACTGTAAACTGATTTACGTAAGACAACATTACGTGGATTATAATCAATCCAGCCATGTGTAATGTAAGGGTGATGAACTACACCACAGTTAATGCAAGTTCTGTTTCCAGTAATAATTTTTATGTCAGGATTTTCACAACAATTTTCATCCATGTTTTATAAAGTAAAAGCTTTATTCTTAAAACGGTTTTTTACTTAAAGATAGATAATGACCGTATGCATAACTATCAATTCCATTAGAAAGAATATATCGTTTATCATCAAAACAAGAAAGAGATTTTTTGTTGATTTCTTGCGAATAAATTTCGTGATTTTCGCTTTTAATTATTTTCATTTTATGGAACATATGACTTCTGTTAAACAGCGTGTTTTTGTAATCTTCATGTCTGATTACATTTTTTACAACGTTTTTCTTTATTCCTTTTGCTGTTTTGTTTCCTTTTTCATTGTTTTTAACATAACTATACATTTTAGACCTAAGTCCAATAAATTCTACGATTGGCACACCTGCGGTTTCATCTTTCATTTTGCCTACTACTTTTTTGTTTGTGGAATCATAAAACTCTGAGCAGTTGCAATAGTTGCTAAAGTCAAACAGGTGTTTGTCTGACCAGAATTCTTTGTATACATCTTGAGTTTTGATATCGTATGTCAATGAATCAGTATCTGTAAACAACAGTTGTGCATTGTTACCATATCTTTTTTTAATGTAATTGTAATGCATATTGTACATAAGGGTTTTCGATAAATCCAAAATTGCCATTCCAACAAAAGCTGGACGATTTAGGGTTAACGACTGTTTGATTTTATGCACAGCAACAAGATTTTCATTAAATATTTTGCTACTGACAAACGACGGTTTTGAGCTGTGTTTTAAAAGTTTTTTAGGATCGGTAATTAGAGACACATTAACACGCTTGCGTAGATTTTCAATTGTTTTTCCAAAAACAGAGTTATTCATAAGCTTGAAGAAGTCTTTTTCAAAATCTGACTTTGCTACTTTTCGCTTCTCCGTATTGAAATCGATATACCTTTTTAACCAAGGTGATTGATTAAATTCCAAAACACGGTGTACTTTTGTAACTTTTAAACCTAGTTCAATGTACTGTTTTAAATTTTTGTAATGAAGAACGTAGTTTTTCTTGGGTTGTAAATTGGGTATTAATTTTGTTACTCCTTCAACTTTTAAATTAAATTGTTTGCAATAATCTGAAAGCATATGATTTCGAATTTCCATTTTTTCTGGAGCTAGTGGAAAATCATTATGCATATCATGAAGGTCTTCAGGATATTCTAAGTCAACTTCAAGTATTAATCCTTTGCCCTCAGGTAACTTGGTCAAGTTAAATTCTTTGTTTGATATCCATCTGAAACCATTTATAGGTAAATCTTGAGTCATAGACCACCCGTAAAGATTATTTGCATCTATGTAAACCAAGAAATTTGACGGTTCCTCTGGATTGTAATTGTTGATGTATTTATTGTTAGCTTTAGCATATCTTTTGCAAATATATGAAACACCACCCCTAATTCCTTTTTCAATGAAAAGAAATTGATCGATATCCGATATTAGTTCCAGCTTGACATTAGTCATTTTAAGCATTGCATCCCATGACAAACCAGGAGATGTAAAATAATGACACGGATCTAGGTCGTAGAATTTTAAACAAGTTTTTCGAAACATTTCAAATACGTCTGCTAGAAGCAAAACGTCAGACTTAAGATACAAGTCGTGATATTCTCCCATGGATTCCAAATTAAAAGTATTCCATACATTTTGTGCATGTTTGTAATCTTCATTAGTGATATGCTCGTCGTTTAGAATGCTATAAAATTCTTCTCTTGGTGGTAAGTGTTTTTCATTGAATTTATCAAAATGATCCATGTAATCATAAGGGTAAACACCTTTTCGTTTCATAAGTTCTAGCTTTTCGTTTTGAAATTCCTGTAATGTGTACTTCATGTCACAAGGTGAAATATTTTTAACTAAGGACTCCAGAGAACTACTCATAAATTGAAAGCTGTCAATAAACTTTAAATACTTACCTAAGAAAAATGCCATGTATTTTTCCATGTTATTTGGTATTACACTAATTTCTTGGTCAAATTTTCCTATTTCTTGCATGATAAAATGTGAATCATATCCTTTTAGATTATGAAAAATTACAGGTATCTTATTTGTCAGTCTAAAGCTTCGATTACAATTGTTATGAGCAGCTCCTCTGTATTTTCCTGTTACATGACAATGATCTCTTACCTTATAATCTTTTTTAGTAAAACCGTTTTTACAAATGTGGCACACAGTGGCTAAATTAAAATGTTCTTCATCTTTATTTGTCAATGCCATAGGTTGATTAAAATGATTCTTTTTTGTTTCTTCACAATAGTCTACCTCATTGAGCATAACCTCTAAAAATTTATATGCTGCGTTTTCTCCTCTATAAACTTGAATCGGTTTAGTAAACTTATCGTCATAGCAACAAACTAACTTATACGCATAGCCGCAATCGACGTGCTTTTGATATCTTTTTGAATACGATTTGTTATCGTTTGGCTGACAGCTATCAATCTTTTGAGTTATTGCTTCAAAATCAGCATATATGACAAAAGGAACCTGTAGCTGATTGTGAAAGTTTTTAAATTTAACTGAACTTCCCTTTTTAGGCATTTTAATTGCTTGTTTCCCATTAGTGATAATACAATTTTCTAAATGTTTGAGAAGAAATTCATCAGTGCTAAAACATTGAAGACAGAATCTGCAAAAATGCTTTCTATTTTTATGTTTGCTTTGATTAAACATAAATCTGTTAAAATCTTTTATCCATACGTAATGTTGGTTTTCGTCTTGTGTTATCAGCAATAAATCCAAAGTTGTTTCATCATCATTTTTAGAAATATATAAAGGATAAGGTTGTTTGTTTTCATATCCAAATACATTTATGCTAATGTTATTTAGTTGCTCGACTTTTGAAATTTGTTTAATAGAAACTGGAAATGTTATACCATTATAATTTACTGTATTTACGTATTTTTTGTAGTGACTTGTTCTTTCAGGATGATTTTTTACTTGGCTGCTGTAAAGTTTAGCTAAATGACACCATCTAAAGCATTCATTATCATTTTCATTTTTGATATTAACCAATCCTTTTTTAGGATTTTTAAGTTCTTTTGGTAATTCTATATACGAACTTCCATTTAGAGGTGAATATTTAACAAGGTTAACAAAATGACCTTTTATGTGGTCAAGCATCCAACCGGAACCTTGACTTAGCCATTTTCCAATTTTATCTAAGATTTGAGTTGCAGACGTTTTTAGCATTTCATCAATATCTTTATTGTTTAAAATAATAATTGCTTTACTATTAAAAAAGGCTTCTCTAGTTATTTTTTCATCACTTTTATCAAATTTAAAAAATATGACATTTAAAGTAACTGTAGCTTTCATTCCTTTCATTTTGCTCAGATCTAAGCTTAATTTATCTTCAACAAAATTTTTAGTAACATGAAACTGTTTTAAAGGATCTATTTCAACAAGGCTTACTTCATATGATTTTGTAAAGCCTTTGAAAGCCGCTTTTTGTAATTTAATTTTTTTGGGAAAAAGATTTAGTATTTTTCGAACACTTTCAGTCACTTTTGTTTTAATAGTTGGTGGTGTATATGATAGCAACCAGTCAGCAAAGTTGTTGAGGTGTTTTTCAGCTAAATTTCGAGTTAGTGTCTTCAATTTTGGAATAATTTGCTTATATGGAATTGGTTCCAAAACTGGAACATTGACATTCGGAACAGGCTTATTGAGAATGCTACTCATTTTTATATTATAAGTTTTTAATCTTTAAATAATTTTTTATATTAAAAAGAAAAAATAAATAAAAACAAAAAAAATTATGGAGACAATGAATCTGATATACTTTTAGAAAAGATTAATTAAAAAGAATCTAAGTTTCAATAATTTTTTGAATTATATTTTTTAATATTGAAAATTTTTAGAATATTGACATTTGGAACAGGCTGTAATTTTTTATCTGAGAAAGAAATAAAATGAAGAACAAACTAATACTTGAGAATTGTGAATATTATTTTCATCCAAAATTTAAAGGATATGCTGCAAGCTTAGATGGTTAAAATAAAAAAGTTATAACCGAAAAAGTTTTTTTGACCTAAACTTTTTCTTCTAAATCGCGGTTTTCAATAACCTTTGCTCTTCAATCCAGGCATGTAAGCTTTTGTTTTTGATTAGTCATAGTAAAACTTTTGGGGTCGAAAATAGTTTACTGACAACTGTTAACTCAAAAATCGAAACCTGTTTGAACCCTACGCATTTTGGTGACAGTTCGATTTATCAACTGAAACCTGCGTTATGTGATGACAGTTAACATCGTTCGTAGAAAGTTTATTGATTCAAGCGTAGTTTCAGTTACAGTCCATTAACTTTGTTTTCGCTCGACACTCTCCCTGTCAAGACACACATTACCGTTTCTGGAGTAATTACTACAATAAATTTTGCAAAATAGTTATTCTTTTTGCTATCAACACAAAAGGTTTATTGCTGAACGGATTTCCTTAGGAAGTTCAAAATTAAACAATTAACAAAAATAAGCAAACTATTCACAACGACAAAAAATTTTGTGAAATTTTGCAAAAGATTTTGGTATAGAAAGTAGCACTGTAAATGCAACGCATATTTAAACCGGCTGAGAAAATCGGCTATTCGTGGGTCGTGGTACAGAGGTAAAATTTCAGTCGTTTTATTACAAGCCGTAAATCATAAAATAAGATAATTTGAAAAATCGAACAAGTATTAACCTAAATCATGTACATTTTATAAGATTTGAGAAAAAGAACTAATGAACCAAGATTTGAGAAAAGTGATTGGAAGTTATCAAAATTAAACGCTAAAAAGCTCCCCCACTATTTTCTCTTTTTTTATTTTGAAGCCAATGGGTTTCTCTAGGCGAAGCTATTAATTGCTAGTTTGGTTATAATTTCTGTCACTGAGCAATGTAATAGTTATATTTTCTGTCACTGAGCAAGTTGACCGTTCTGTCAGCTGGTCGATCGGTAACGCTTTCATCTATGCAACGGGAAATCTAAAGTTCAAATCTCTGGCCGGTCAAATTGGACGCAGTGCTGCCAACGGCTCGCCACCGCTGCGACATTTCTTCGAAAGGAGCTGTGCTATCCGGGCGAAATGACGCGGAAATGAGCTTCGCAAACTTGTTACACGCTTCGGCGTAATATTACAAATATAATGAAAGATTTGATTTGAAATGCTATGTTGCCTTTTGATCCAAGGCGTTTCATAATTGTGATTAAATAATAAATTAGCAATTTAAAGTTTAATCATCCGGCTATTTACGCATGTATCGCAATGGAATTTTTTATTATCAAATAACAAACACAGAAAAAACTTGTTTTCCTTTTGAATAATGTTGTCATGTAGTTGTAGCTGTTATCACAGAGTCGTAATCAAGCCGTCAAGTTCAAGTCCAAACCAGAAAAATGGTTGGAAGCTTAAATCAGCCCCCTAAAAGCAATGCAGTGAAATTAGATCTGAAAAACGTAAGCGGATAATATAATTGCTTTTTTCCTTTATAACTCAGGTCTGCTGCGACTAAATAGAATAATTTATTGAAGAATTGCAAAGCAGTAATAATAATCGATGAGGATTAATAAATGTATCGATACTTAAATGAAGTCTTTATTCAGTGTTGCAAAGTTGTTTTGATTATGTTTTTATAGCGACCTGAAACACTACGCACGTATCAGGTCAACCAAAATTTTGGTTAAACAAATGATATCTTTATATTTTATTTGTTTAGCCAAGATTTAGTTGCTACAAGGCAAAAAAAAAGTTTTGAAATAATATCCATTTTGTTACGCTATGATAAAATGCAGTAGGCCAATAATATTCCAAAATTTAGTTCCTTCTGCCCCCCAATCCCTGCTCCAATCTGAAAATTGCGAAAAATCTACACAAAAGAATAATTTCTCAGTGTATACATGCTTAAACTGCCTTGTTTTGCAAATTTAAATATAAAAAATGATTGAAATCTTCAATTTCAAGGGGGAAAGTGCCTCCCTGCTCCCGTGGGCGCCTCTGCTTGTTAACTGTAAGGCGCGATCTACACTATATGCGTAAAATCGTGAACGTACCAGTGAATCCTTAGTTTATTTCTTTTTTTAATGACAGTTTGTACGTTGGTACGGCGTTCGTGCCGAATTTTTGTTTGTAATAATATACTTTTGGGATAAATACTATAAATAAAGTACGGTGCGTTTGTGCGCTCACAATTTTAGTTTAAATGTAGACCAGAGGTAAAGGTTGGTGTTAATTTTTGTTTGCATGCACTTAGAAAATTTGGCTAAAAATTTACAAAATTTGTGCCTTTACAAAATTTACAGTCATGATTATTATTAAAGTTAGACCAAGCTTCAGCTTCGGCGTCGAAGGTAAAAAAAATATGATAACGCAGCACATGGTTATAAACAGGCCGACTACAGCACATTACAGGCCCGAACCCGATAAGTGATCTGAAACCAAAATCAGGGCTGAAAAAGCCCGAATTTATGACCCAAAATATGTATTCGGTTATTGCTCGTATGCGATAAAAAATGAGCTACTTACGGATGATGATGATGATCAACTGTGACGCAATATAATGATAATGATTGTGCGATACAAACGTATAATGCTAAGACATTATTCTTACTTTGGGTTGCAAAGTTATTTTAATTTTAGTAGCATCTAAACGCCTACAATATTTGTTAAGTAATCCAGATCTGCGAAACCCAACCCGAAAAAATATTTTTTCCAAAGTCGAAAAAACTGTAAAAAGAAATTTAAACATTAAAAAATTATCAGAAAGAAATTTTTTTTTGATCGTGCCATGTCAATTGAAATTGTCGTTCGCTTGTTTACGCCGTGGCGACCTAGAATATCAGCATGTGTACAATAAGAGAGCGATTAAGTTAAAAAGTAGATTTAGTATTTTTGTCTTTCTGAACTCGAGCTCGAAAAAATTGATAATTTTGTCGAACTTATAAAACTCAAAAAAATTAATTTAGATAACTCGAACTTGCTAAAATAAGCTAAACTCGAACTCGAATAAAAGTCGATCGAGTTCGAGGCCTAAGTACGTATAAGTCAATTGCCAAGCCCAATGTAGCTCGACATTTTTTCAATCTTAAGTCCAAACTCGCCCCAAAAACCCCAGCCCGACTTACAAGTCTGGTCACACCTTCGGTAATTTTTGTCGTCGACCTAGTTTTTTCAGCTGTGTTTGGCGTTTACCGAAGCATTTAATTAAGCACTGTCTGCAATCAGAAAACAATGCCTATTTCGAGGAACCAAAGTGCTCACTTTTGTAATTGTTATTATTTTTACTAAATTTTATCACTTTGTTGGCTGAACAACCATCAACCGCACCGTATTTACAATTTACCGTAAATCAATTAGTCAAATATTTCATTATACTCGCTGTAATACGCCGAAGCGTGTGAGGAGTTTGCATCTCCACGTCATTGCGGCCGGGCAACACAGCTCCTTTCGAAGAAATAACAACCATTTCAAATCTCGTCATAGCGTATTTCCAAAATAAAACCGCCTTCAGTTAGCCCTTCAATGAACCGTTTTTCAATAATTCAGATTGAAGAAATTAACAAAAATAATACGTCATACACAAACGGAAACCAACAGAGATGGTAGCAGGCGAAACGTTGTTAGTTGTTGTCATTTACAAGGATTTATCACTTTTCTTCAATGCGACCTTACTGTTTGTTTTTCTGACACAAAAGATTTTGTCTCGGCCGATTGTAATTTTAAACGTTGCCGAATACCAAAAACTAGCTTTCGGTAGACACCAATTATTATTGATTAATAAATGAATTCAGAGAGTTGGTCGAGCAGTAAGACGTTGTTCTGGAGCGGGAGGTCTTAAGTTCAAATCTCGGGCCGGTTATCTAACACAGTGTTGCCAATCGTTCGCCACCGATAGGACATTTCTTCCGAAGGAGCTGACGTTTTACCCGCGGAAGCAATGACGCGGAAATAAGCGTACAAACTTGCTTCACGATTTGGTGCAATTCAAAGAATATAATTAATGTTTAATTTTTTTTTCATCTTATTTAAATAATATTTACTGCATAGCCATAGTCAAGCATTTGTAGTGTATCCGCCTGTCGGTGTTTAGCAAATACCATATGATTTCAAGTTCCATCGCTTTAAACTGTATATTTATTCATTTTCTACAAAAATAAATCCAAAACACGTTACGTCAGTTAGTTACAGGTATACTGCACAAAGCACACAATACCTCAAACTGTTCTACGTTTTTTCTAAAAAAAAAAAAAAATCCAAAGAGAAAAAAACTTAGAATCGCGATGTTGAAACATAAAAAGTGCGAAAATAACGGACATGCACGGTATACTGTCGACCAAATATCGCACAAAAAACAAAAATACAAGAGGAATGCCACAAGCAGTTAGGCTACACTAGAAATATAAAAAGCGCGAAAAGAAGTAGTCATGCAGTTTATGCAGGACGTTCCGAAATCAGGGCCCCCTCTATACTTTACGTGAAAATTAATTAAGTTTTCTTCAGTAGTCTACTTTGAAGTTCATTCATGTAAGTTTCAACTGAGTAATTTTTCTTTTAGATTTATTTTACTTTCATGTCGAATACCTGAGTTAGATTAAATTTCATAGCAAATGATTCTGAGAAAATTAGATGAACTGACAAATTTGGGCATTCTTAATTAGCACCTCTAATCCAAATCTTCATAAAAACACGAGTAGTTATCTCAAAAGATCGCGAGAAAAAAACTGCAATGGTTTACTAAGTTATTCAGATCGACCTACGGCGATTCGTGAGTGAAGTGCCAGGAAAATTAAACCTTGGATTCTCTACTTTTTTTTGCAATTCGTCAAGGTTATACCTCTCAAGAATGCAGGTTTAAGGCTTATGGGGCAAACCAGTGGAGGCACCACAAAAAGTTAAGGCTACGTTGAAAACTTAAATCCGCTTAATTTTAGTTTATGGGTGCATGTAATCGAACGAAATGGCAAACGAAATGGTGCATGTGATCGAACAAAATATGTAAAGACAATGACCATACAAAATCCGGCCAACTAAGTCGACAGGACAAAACCGGATCCAAAATGAGATGATGATTTAATTTATACTGTAGAGGGGGGCTCTAATTTCAATACGTCCTGTACACTGTCAAAGAAATACCATACACTCAAAACACATTAATACAAGCAAAGACATACAACTCGCAATTTGACTACAGTAACTGCAGCTATCGCTACTGAAGTAATAATATTATGTGCTGCTAAAAGTTTAGACAAATATTAAAAACAATTCAATATACCATTTCTGAATGCAATTCAAAATTTGCAGCTAGCGTCTGGTTAAGGTTGCTGCTAAATTTCTTATCAATGTGGTAGCATTCGCCAAACACAATAAATCAACCTGCTGTTCTACATTATGCCACAATAGCTAAATATCATGCAATAACGCATAAATGAAGCAAACAAGACTTTGCTTTCAGTCAAGTAGAGCTAAACTCTCATTCTCTCAACGACAGCCTTTATTTAGAAATCTAACCGATTCGTGCATTTTGAGCTGTCTAAAATTTACGATCTTATAAAAGTTTAACATAAGCACTCAAGCACATTTAAGATAAATAAATGAATCCAAGATAAACATAAACACTTTTTATCAAACAGAATGCGATTTTACAGAACAATAAAAAAAGTCTTTTTTAGTTGCGCATCCACCAGAGGGGGGCTTTTAGAAAATTGAATCTGAATTTGCAAGCTTTTCAACATCCTTATAGAAGAATTAAATTAAATTAAACTAGAAGGACTAAATTAAACTTTCTTTAATTCAAAGTTTTCTTCACGATGATGCAGAACTCTTTGGGCTGAACATTAAATTAGTAAAAATTATACAAAAACTCTGGTGAAAACAATTTTTATGCGATTGCCGAATGTTGGCCAAATTTATTGATTATGTGTGCATGGAGGTTCAAAAAAAGTACGTTTTGGAGTATGCTATTTACTTAGAGTAAAAAATATGCCAAACTACTAATAATGAAACAATAGGCGAATACTTTATTGAAAAGTCGATTAAAAATGTTCACTCAAGCTTTGCATTCTTGTCAGTTATTGCATGCTCCAAAATGAAAACACCCAGGACATAAACACAGCACTATATTAAAGGAAGGATAGAGGGGACTGTGGACACAATTGCTTTTAGAGCCCTAATCTAAAAAGGGAGACAACTTAAAGGTATTTAATAGTGTAACTTGAGAAACCAGTAAAAGTAAATTGTACTTTTTTGACAAAGGCCTAAATTTTTAATAGAGTCTTTACCTCCCAGCATTTTGATGTGGCATAAAAAAGAGATTTGACGGCATAACAATAGTTCAAAGCATCAAAAACACTTTAATTATGGTATAATATACAGAATATAGTTTTAAATTATTCTATTGTATTCTCAAATTTTTAGTAATTCAAGATAATTAAGCTTTTTCTCAAAGCCTTTAGTATATGATTGGAGAAACGATTTTCAAGCACTATTAATTTCAGAAATTAATAGGAAAAACCAACCAAAATATTTTGATGATGTTGTATAAATCAGTTGACAATGGCATTTATTTAAGTCTAAACCGCGCGCAATTCATTAGCGGCTGGAGACTGTGCCTCCAGATTTCTTCTGTAAAATTTAGAACAACAATTTTATTCCTCCTTTCCAAAATCGATTTGGGAGATTTTTTGATTGTTACCGCTCGTCTACATCATACTATTTGTCAAATGCACAAAATTCCCACAAAATTCAAACACATCGTTTTGATTTTCCAAAAACATTTGTGACCTGCGCCTCTCATGGCCATGCATAAACATCAACTCACAAAAGCTCAAGACATTAAAACTATCGCTACAGCAAATGATAACTTACTACAGCATAGAACTGTGGGCTATGGTAGTAGGCTTGCGCTGCAGCTACGGTGGTGATTTAGTATGAAAAAGCAAAAGATAAAATGAAGTGTTTTCGGGAAACGCCACCGCTTGCAATAATGTAAAAATATTATCATATTTTGGTTTAGAAATAGGCACAAGATCTAAGCAAAGAGCAGCATTTACAAATGCCAACGATAAATCACCTAGACTTGCTTTTTTCTTTAAAATGTTGACGTGGTGGCAGTGTACATTTGACATGGTTGCTCGGGATTTTGGCAACTCGAATTCAATTGGAGTTGCCAAAAAAAGAAGAACAGGCGATTCGATAACTGAATCCAATTCGCTTTTGAAATCGGAAACAGTCACAACTGGTGTGCCGTCTGGCTCCATATCATCAGTCAATGGAAATTTTACATACACAACGTCAAAAGGCCGATTTGGTTGAGCATCTTTAATTAATTTCACCCATGTAGAAGGCAATAGAGCTTTTGTACACCTTCGTTTGCACTTTTCAATCATAGCAAAATCCCTGTCAATGGGCATAAACGAATGTCCGGGAATGGGGTAGAATAGCCTGATTTCTTGAAATTGGCTTTGCGAAAGCCAATACCAGAAGGAAAGCAAAAACTTGTTTTTACATTGTGCGAAACAATTGTCCATAAACACATGCGCAATTTTTACGCTTTTTCTGGCTTTGTTGTCAAAGAACCATTTTAGACAACTAATCACTTCGTTTGGCCCTTAGTGAGCAAAATGCTCGGAATAAACAAACATTGTTGCTTCGTTTGTGCCTAAATTATGAATACTTAGATTGTGCATCCACAGTTGACGCATATTATATTCTTTTCCGGTGTTGGTGAGGGGAAGGGGTAGATTTTTTTGGTAGTCAAAGCATATCACTATTGTGTCGTGTGGATAGCGTTTAGCTAGAGCCCTAGACGCTTTCATTTGAGTAAAAAAAGCGTCTGCTTTTTGCACATGAAGTTCTTTAACCGTTTTTAACCTCGCCATTTCTACTGTATCTTTTTTTGCTTTGATTATGTCGGCATTGAGGCACTCACATGTATCGCAAATGTCAGTTCTCGGAGAACCAATTTTGATGTTTTTCATGCCGCTGAAAACTCTGTATTTCCAATATTTCACCTGATCATGTGGGTATTTTTTTATTAAAAAGTCGATGCATAAGGCTCACGGTGAAGGTAAAATCTAGGTAGAGAATTTCGCGACTCTTTTCTCTGCAATAATGTGACTCTTTAACCGGGAGAGAAGTAATATGCTCTTTAATCTTTGCAGTGATTGAATCAGGCAGCTTGTTTTTTGGAGTGTGACGATTACGCTTGTCAAAAATATCGCCGTCTTGGTCTTCAACTTTTTTTTCAATTCTGCCTTGTCGAATTCCATGCAGCAAATGGAGAGCTTTCTTGCATACCTTTTGCTTTTGCTTGTGTACAGTAACAGAATATGAGTGAGACAACTGAGACATCTTTCTTTTAGGACTCAGCAGGTAGCGTTGGTAACTCATTCTTCTTTTGACCTTCAAAACAAATAGGCGTAATTAATTGAAGCATGTGAGGATATAAACCAGTCCATGAAGACTGCAGCAGAGTAGTATAGTATGTCAGATTGGGTTTTCTGTTTTCTCAGTTTTATTTCTCCTTTGAGGTTTGGGTCTCATCACCAATCGCTATAAAAATTTTAAAGTATGATGCTCCCACAGTCATCACCGTAAATGTTATGTCCAAATTTCAGCTTTTTAGGATCAGTCGCTTTCGGGTTGTGAATTACAGCAGTACATAACGAACATCTGCAGGTTACCACATTTTAATTTAAAACATTCAAAAATCAAAATTCTGCAAAATCTAATGGCATATTTCACCCGTAATCACGAACATCAGGGGTTATACAATTCAAAAAAAATACTGTAAAAAGCATTCAAAATTACTGTAAAATCTACACCTTAATATTTGAAGCAAAGCTAGGTCATGACTTTCCAACTTTTTCAAAATTACAAATCTTAATGTTTGAACCTTAATTTTCAATGCTTCTTATACTTGTAATATTTTTAGTTTGGATACTGTACAACTCTAATGATTCATTTCACTTACAGAAGAAAAATCAACTTCAGGTCAAAGCAGGTCAAAGAAATCAACTTCAGGTCAAAGCAGGTCAAAGCAAATACATACACTTTTTCAGAGGTGGGCATAAATAACATTGTACCAAAAGCACAGCGCAACAAAGAGCAACGATCTTTTCAACCAGGAAAAGCGCAACCCAAAATGCGCAATTTAATTTTTTTTTTAATTTTTGAAGTGCAGCACAACTTCCGCACTGAACTTTTTGATTCAGTTGAAGCGCAACGCAATTTCGGAACGGCATTTTCGTATCAAGTTTAAGCACAACCTAACTACTGCAATTAAAATTTCACAACACAATGCAAATACCGCATGTTTTGCGATTTTGGACAGAAAAAAAAGTAAATAGTTTGGTAAGAAGGCAACATTTATCAATATTACGATCGAAATGGAACAAAATTAAGTTCAATGTATGGAATAGCGCTTTTAACAAAAGATTTTTTGAAAGCGCAAGAATTACAGTGCAAGAAATTTTAAAGACTTTAGTCCGCAACGCAACTTCTGCAATGTTTTAAAATAAAAAATTAACGAGCAACGCAACTTCCACAAATGCGGAGGTTGCGGAAATTGCGCTTTGCGCTTCTATTTGAGTATTGCCTACTTCTGCACTTTACACACATCTAGCTTAAAGAATGCCCAGGAGGCACAACATGTTTCAGGTTCTAGTTACTGGGCATACATATAATGCTGCTTTATCAGTTTTATTAATACTATTAACTCACAAAACATAACCTTTACCTGTTCAGCCTTAATGCAGCCTATAAGATACTGATTTTGAAGAACATGTTCTCCAAGGCGATTAAAGTTGTCCAAAATCCTTTTTTTTACCGTGGTGCTAAACTTTTTGGAACATTGACATCTACAACTCCACCACGTCACTTTTCTCGCACAAAAGTGTTTGCATTTTGTGGAATTAGGCAGCCCTTTAACAAAAAAAAAGATGTATTGAAATTTATTATTAGGAAATTGAATTCACTTTAGAGCTAATAATTCACCCAGTAGCTTGAGCACATAAAACGAGAAGTATAAAAAGTTTAATACAATCTGTTGGCTGGACAGCATTCTATGTAGTTTAAACCGATCTACGACAAAACGGCACAAACAAAAGGGCGCAGACGTAAATCTGCTATCTATGCTGTCATTTTCGTGCTACGAAAAATAATAATGTAATAAAAGAAACAAAACCGATCTATTCTTCGAATACATTGCAACAAGTACAAATTAAAAAAAAAAAAACGATAAATTTCAGTAAAGTCTTGATAATGACTGCCTTAAGTAACCGTGCATATAAATAGGAAACGCTGTTGCTTCGCAGCGGGATAAAAGACTAATTATTGTTTGCTTAACGGATTAAATCATTAAATTAAACCCAATTTTAAAATCGGAAAATGTTTAAAACTTCAATTTTAAAAATTAAACAAAATACAGTACTCATTGAAAAATTACCAAGTTCGTTTCTTTGATTTTGTAATCATTTTCTAAAGCATGAAAACGTTTCAAAACCTTTATAGACATTACTTCCCTTAAATATTAAATCTTTATTTAAATGTACCTTCAATATAACATCCCTCGTAGCAGCCTGGCAGTTTTAATCGCTGCTGCTTTGATGATGAAGTTCTTTGAAAAAACAAAAAAGCCGATGTAAAAACTACGATCTGATCTAATTAAATTTAAATTGCCAAACCATACTAAGCACACTAGTCTAATGTATGCGACACAGCGACAGGCATCTCAATCTCGAAGAATGATCTGCAATACTAACTAGACCAAGGATGGTGTAAATGGTTTTGGCTGTCAAGTTATTTAAATGACGTTACTTTATTATTTCAACTTTTCGAGACACTTAGAATTAGAATATTGAAAGCGAATAACCAGAAGCTCTTAAAGGTAGTAAAACAAAATTTGAAAGAGGCGCATTTAAATTATTTATTTGACTATCAACTACCATATACTTAAAAATTTATTTAGCGCAATTAGATCACTATTTTAAAGCTCAATGAAGTTCAGTAAAATTTGGATACTGTCGCGAAGTTCCCCGATATTGCTTTCAATGTCACGTTCTACTGTGGTTTAGCATATTTCCTTCCACGACTCTGCACTAACCGCAGTATTCTACAACAGTACAAGATATAACATGTTCAATGCCAGCGCCAACAAATAAATTTTAACATTTTTCAACAAGCCAAAGCGCAGCTTATTTTTGTCCATTTATCACAACAGAGAGTAAAGAAAGACTAGCTGTGACGTCATCGCATACAATTTGGAAGCGTTAGAAAAGCTGGAACGTGAACCGCTTTTCTCAAGAGTTTTGAACTTTTTTTATTAATATAAGGCTTAGTTATAAAAATGCCATTATTTTCTAATTTTCGCGGTCAGGCGGGGAGGGGATAAGATTGATAAATTAATTTAGGGCCACATCAGCAATTCTAAAAATTTCCTAAAACAAAAAAACAAAAAAAACATGTAAATCAAAAAAGAAAAAAAAAATTAACAGCCTCAGCTTTTTCAACCTCCATTACGAACCACCCCTGACGACCTGGATTGGTACATTCATTTTGAACTTTTTTCAATGAAAAGGATGTTTGGCAATTTTAATTGAATTCGGGGGAGAAAGAATTTCTGTGCATTGTCAACGCGACAGCGCTATACAAATGTTTCTTTTATCATCGAACAACATTTTCAGTAGTTTTTGGCGGGACTGGGGTTTGATTAGATGAAAATTTAAATCTAAATCTATTCAAAATTTTGCTCAAATTCGGATTTAAACTTTTAAATTTTTGAAATCGTTTTGTTTAAATCGAAATTTTTAATTCTGAAAAACTTTAAATTTTTCCAACCTTTTTTTATTGCAATGTTTACAGTTTAAATATCGCAAACAACAACAGCAACCCTTTTAAATACCCTTTATGCAGGACAAGTAGCCCAAAATAAAATTGCATTGAATTTGAACTTGTAGAATTTCAATATTAAGAACTTGAAATCAATGTACTTTATTTGAATTTCGAGTTTTTAAAAGGAATGAATATTAATTTTGATTTCAAAAAAAACGAAATTAATATAAATTTCAAGGTTTAAAAATTTGGAATTCATTAAATCCTAAATGTGTTTTTGCTCACGATCTCAGCTCAAATCATCTACAATACACTATTCTTAAAAGTTATATTTCCTATTCAATATATAGGCCGTTCGAAAATGAATGTTTAATTTCTGACACAAAAACGATAGAAAAGTCTTAAATGACCGTTAATGTAATAAAGTAACTTCTACAATATTATGCTGTGACAAAGACGAACAAAAATAATGAAACTTACTTACCCAAAGCTTGTTTTTTTTTCAACTGGTTTCTTTTTGATAGCTTGTTTAGAGTTGATAAAAAAGAAGGGCTTGAGTAATCTGTTGATGTCGTAGTAGACTGTTGAGTCTGTAAAGCGTTTGGAAGTGGTGTGGATGGCGATAGAGCTGAGGAATTCATGTATGCTTCGTTAGAAACCTTGGAACTTGATTTTGCTCTATTTGCCGACTCTAAGACTGGCAAATGTTCCACTAAGCTGGAAAAAGATACAATTCCAGGAGGCCCTGCGGATAATGACTCCCGTAAAGTTGGCATTGATTCACTATTCAATGATGGTTCGTACAAAAAAGATGATCTAAACGAAGGATTATTTTCGGATGTTGGAGCTAACAACGACGAAAAGGTGGATGAAGATTCATTGCTTAAAATCCAAGCAGGTTGTGAGTTTTGCGAATTTAGTGAAAATACCAGCGCAGTAGTGTGATTGGAAATTGTTGAACCGGATCTCAAACATTCATTTTCTAGCGCTTGGGGGTAAAAAGATGTTGAACTATTGGATGGTGATGACTCATTTTCCAGAGCTGGGGATGCTGAATTATTGGATGGTGATGATTCATTTTCCAAAGCTGGGGCGTCAAAAAATGCTAAACTATTGGATGGTGATGATTCATTTTCTAGCGCTTGGGCGTCAAAGGATACAGATATATTGGATAGAGAAGATTCATTTTTCAGCGCTGGGCGTCAAACGACACAGAAATATTGGATAGCGAAGATTCATTTTTCAGCGCTTGGGCGTAAAAAAATGCTGAACTATTGGATGGTGATGACTCATTATCCAGTGCTGGGGCTGCTGAATTATTGGATAGTGATGATTTATTTTCCAACCCTGGGGCGTCAAAAAATGCTGAAGTATTGGATGGTAATGATTCATTTTCCAGCGCTGGATCGTCGAAAGACACTGAATTAAATAAAGAATCGTTTTCCAGCGCTGGGGCGTGAAAAGATAATGAAGTATTGGATAGTAAAGATTCATTTTCCAGCGCTGAGCCGCCAAAAGATGCTGAATTATTGGATGATGAAGATTGGTTGTTTGGAACGGGGAGAAGAGGAAGAGATAAAGAAGACGGAAGTTCAGTTTTCAAAGCTTCCGCTATAAAAGGTTCATCATGTACCAAATTGTTTTCCGGTGGGGTGTCGTCTGTATTATTTGGATTTGATAAACAGGAAACAGAGATGAAAGGTGAAAGTTTGAGGATCTTGGGGTTGAAAAGCAATTTGGGGAAAACAGCGAAAACGAGTGGTGTGGTAGAGAGTCGGGACTTAAAAGTTTAATTTTTTTAAACTTTTAAGTCCCGACTCTCTACCACACCAATATATTAATCTGCGTTGGCCATCGACTAAATTAATTGCTTAAAAGTTCTTTTTGCTATATTTTTTTCAACATTCGTGAAGAATTGCTGTTATAGCGTTGCGTTTACACCAGCGCAATTTTACATTCTGTGTATGCTTTACCGAGAATTTCCCATAATTGCAAAATTTTCGGAAAACTTTGACAGTTTTTGCTTGGTAATTTTTGCGCAGCAGTAAAAGATTCGAAAAACTTTTGTAAAAGTAAGGCCAGATTCAGTTCAGATTTCTTAATTTTTCGGTTCAGAAATATACTTTTTATGTTTTCTGCAAAAAAACTAAACTAGTTTTCAAGTTTTTCAACGAAGTAAAGAAAATAACGTTTACAGGTTAACTTCCTAGATGTTTATGCACTATACACCATACAGTGCTGTTAGTGTCTTACTTCTGAAAGAATTTGTTGCGCTGCAGTGAGGAAAATAATTAATTATACGCATGATTCAATCCAATTGCTGTTGGTTGAAATTTATAATTTGCTCTGACTATTTAGAGTAGATCAGTATGATAAAAAAACTAATTTGGAATAGGTGTTTCAACTCAGATGTAATTAAATACTTGGAGTTTGAATTCAACCGATTCAAAAAAGTGCTCTCGACAGCGTAGGCCAGAGCAAGAGAATAGACTGCTTTTTGAATAACACACCTCTGATGATCCCGATTACGATAAAAGCAGACTGTAGGACTTTAAAAGTAGTTAATTTTTGACGTGCCTTGTGTTATAATTAAATATTTGAATACATAATGCAGCTGTAGTTAAAAAAATATCTTGGCGTAATATAACTGCATGAAAACGCAATAATCTTTTAAGTTATCATTTAAGACAATTATTGTTAAAAAAGTTTTTTTATGAAAATATAACTTTTAGTTATTGGAATACAGTCAGTAGTTAATGCGTAGATAAATATGGCTAAAAGAAAATTGCGTTTCGAGAAGTTATGTGAAAGTATAACTACTGAAAAAATGGCTGAAATCTTGCAAAAAACCATTGAAGATGACTTTAACAGGTAGAGAGTCGGGACTTAAAAGCCAACGCAGATTAATAGCTACTAAACTTGAGTTTAATACTGGGCAACGTTATGCAAAATTCTTGCAACAAAACCTTTAAAACTGCAATAATTCAATTTTTTGTCAGTCTAGTCGTAACCAAAACTTTTATATTTTTTTGGCTACCAAAATCCTACCGCAAAATCTTCGTCATCATTAAAACCCCCTTTGAGAAAACGAAAGTATTACACTATTTTTCGTTCATAAGCAACATTAAATTTCGAGTTGAGAGTGGCTTTTCTTAATTTTTCGCGAATTTTCATTCTCATTTGTTTTTAATTCTTTCCTAAATTTGAGAACACTTCCTAAATTTGAGAACATAATTTTCTACAAAATTTTAGCTACCGTGTTTGTTAAACTGTTTAATTGCCAATGGTCTAAAACTTTTTGAACTTCGTTGCGTTTGAAGCATTCGAAAATTGCAAAAGCAGGTTCTTTTAACTTGAACGTCAATCAACAATTTTTTCAAGTGTCTGCGCAGTCTCAATAATTTCGGGATTGTTGCAATTTTGCTAGTAAATATTCGAAAATCACACTAAAATCTCATCGCTTTGAATCAGTACGAAATTTAGAACAATTTCTATTTTGATAAAATTTTTTTTCGTTTGTTTTTTTCGTTTGATAAAATTTTTTTTTTTGCTGCTAAGGCTACATAGTTCTTAGTTCTTAATCTTTAACTTTGTCCAAAAATAAGCCACGTGTTCTTTTAAAATCGTAGAAACAAAACAGTGTCTAGTTCTTTATTTGCAGCAACGTATTGCGATGTATTTTTATTTAAGTTGACGTTTCGCTCTCCAGTCCGGGAGCATCATTAGAACAGTAACGCATTTCTTTTTGCAAAATTAAAATAAAACGAGCTCCAAGCTTCATTTTTAAGCAAAGTGTATAGTCTATTAACCGAATAGTTCGAGGGGCAAAATAAAGGATACTTTCGCCTCCAAACAAAATTAAAGCCACTCTATTTGCTGGAGCTACAATATTATTATCTATATTTTTCATTTATTTTTTAAGGTAGCCCTTACACCCTTGAAATTAAACACAACAAAGATGCTAGGCCTTTTAAAAGCAAACAAACATTAGTGTTACGCCACAAACTACAATCATTTCTATCAATTTAATTTAAACCAACGGACTGTAGAAATAAAAACGTTTAGAAAGACTGCAAAATAAGAAGCCCCTACACTTTTTATTTACGATATTCAGTAAATTTTGATCTGAGGCTGACAGTTTTTAATTTTTTGCCAATTTACAGTCTCATTTGTTCTTAAATTTGAGAACATCGATGTCAAATTTAGCGACCATGCTTGCAAAACTTTGTCAGCTTGAATAAACGATTTTTTTTCTGTTTTTGCGGCATTATAGAAATTGCAAAAACAAACAAGCGATTTTTTGTAATTTCTACAAAATCCAAAAATTTTTTTCAATTATCTGTGCAATGCGCTGCAATAACTTTATGGTCTCAAAATCATTGCAAATACTGTACTGGCAAATTACTAAACTTTCATCTTTTTGAATCAGTACAGAATTCAGTTTCTTTTAAGATTTGAAATTTAATCTTTTTCGTTTGATCTTAATTTTTGTTATTACTGAGGCTGACATTGTTCTCCAGAAATTTGTTTTTAAATTTTGAGCAAAAATAAAACTCTCATTCTTCTAAAAATCGTTCTTAAATAAAGAGTAGACACAAAATAAATATGAAACGAAAAATATTGCATTGCAAAACTGCGCTAACGCTTCGTAACTGAATCGCTTTTCTATCCTAATTAGTGTGAACCAAGCCAGCAAAAATAATACTATGATGGAGTAGCGACGCAATAGGCACCGTCACCCATGCAGGGTCGCGCGAGTACAAAGAACCACATAACAAAACAGCTGTTATAGAACTTTTAAGTAAAAAGGTAGACAACAGTGATGGAGTCGAGTACTTAACTTCCGAGTACGAGTACCGCAAAAAACTTCGAGTACGAGTACGAGTACAGATATTGAAAAATGTACTCGAGTACGAGTACCGTAAAAAAGTTCGAGTACGAGTACGAGTACTTTTACAAGTTTAGAAAAAGAAATTTTTAAGTCGTATCGGATCAAAATTTGTCGCAAAAATATAAATGAATACGTTTTTTTCTGTGAGTGGGATGTTAAGAAGGCGCACAACTGCAGTCGACAATTTTCTGAGAAGTTACACGCAAAATTACTGTTATATTTTAAGCAAATTAGGTACCTTGACGTTGAAAGCAAGTGCACGTTTTTTTGCGCGTCGGAAAAAACCTTGGCTTGCAGAAGCAGCAAATTGCTCATTGTTGCAAGATGTTCTGTTACAGCCGCAGAACAATGTTTAACTCTAAAACTGAGCAAAGAATTAACTTTGAAATTTTTGGTAAAATTCAAGCTTTGATGGAAGTTTACGGCAAAGAATGCGTGTCAAGAACCCGTGTTTTTGAATGGCACAAAAGATTTCATGAAGGCCGAACTGAAGTTGAAGATGATGAACGTTCACGACGCCCAACCATATCAAAAACCACTTACAATAACCGAGAAATTGAAAAAATTGTCCGAGAAGATCGTCGGCTTAGTATTCGACTGATAGCAGAGAGGATGTCCATTGACAAAGAAACAATGTGGCAAGTACTGCATGAAAATCTGCACATGACAAAGGCATGTGCGCAAGATGTTTCAAAGCTTTTAACTAGCGATCAAAAAGAAAAACGCCAAGAGGTTTGCGCTGACATTTCAAAACAAATTGAAGAAAACCCTAAATTTTTAGACTGCGTGCTTACTGTACATGCGATGAGAGATAAATTTTCCAGAACGACCCAAAGACAAAGAGACAGTCCATGCATTGGAAAACTGCAAACTCACCACGAATTAAAAAAGCAAAATCAAAATTCAAGGCAATGTTAATTGTTTTTTTTATGTTAAGAGCGTTGTCGTGTTCTTTTTTTTGTGAAAATCCGAATGAAACGCTGTGTTGATGCTAAGGGAGAATACATCAAAAGGGAAACAAAATAAAACGACCTTTTTTCCTTCAATAATATTGCTTTATGTCACCAGTTTTGTTATTTAAAAGCGACACCTCGTATACCGTATGCTTCTTTCAATCACAAGTAAGCTTTCAAAGTCCTCTACCCCAAACACGATTACCCACAACAATTTTTTGAGAGCTTTTGCGATTTAATGTTATATTCAATTAACATTTAATCATAGGTTGGCAAGTTAATGCAAAACATTAGCTTCGTTAACCACTAGTCCGTTAACAAACTTCACACTTCCGTCAACGTTAATCCGTTATTTTCAGCTTTAATTAACGGAAGTCAAAAAAGTCCGTTAATTCGTTAATATTTTGCGTGTAATATACATTTCTTTATGTTCACTCGCTTTTAGAGCACGTATTGACGTTGTTGAGCTGATTGTAAGGAAAAACTTTTTGCTATGGTGGTCTTTTTGTGTTTGGAAGTTACGTTTACAGTCTAATCTAATTTCAAGACAAAAACAAGGTTATATGCACTAATAAAGCTGCGATTGGAAAATCTTTGAAAATTGCGAACAGCGATAATTAATAGACCTATGAGGCTGCAGCTTATTATTTGCCACAAAAAAGAGCTCCTTTCTTCGCTTTCTTCTATAAAGCTCGTGCTAATACGCAACAAGTGTTACCAGTGTCAACTGGTTTGTACCATTATGATAAATGAATGGTGCAAGATATTAACGATAAAAACTTTAACGGAAGTTAAAAGAACTTAACGGAAGTAAATTTAGTCCTTTAACATGAAAAAACTTTTTAACGGATTAACGATTTAATGAAAAAGTTAGCTTCGTAATTAACGGATTAACGATTAATGGACTTGTGCTCTCCTATGCATTTAATTAAAGACTATCTAAAACTTGTAACACTAAACTGCAAATGACGTAGTAGTAAATGTTCTCGAAATAATGCTGCATTTCAAAGGAGGTGACTAAGTTATGTGAGCATAAAATAACAGAGGTGGAGTCGAGGACACGAGGCTCGAGGCCATGGCCAAGGACACAAAAAAAATCCGAGGCTAAGGACAGGAATGCTCGAGGCCAAGGACCAAGGACACAAATGCAAGTGTTTTCCTAAGAAAAAAGGTCTTAAAAATTTTTTTCCGTCGATCTCCAAAAAACGGTCTAGAAAAACGTTTTTCAGCCGATCTACAAAATTTTAACCATTCAAAAAATAGTGCTGTCCTCGAGCCGAGGACAAGGCAATTTTCGAGGACTTCAGGATTTGAGGCCAAGGCCAAGGACTTGAAAATGTGTCCTCGAGAACTCCACCTCAGTAAAATAATGCTGCCATTTAATGCTACAACCAAGGGCGTACGCAAGGGGGGGGGTTAGGGGTTCAACCCCCTCCCCATTGATCTGTCGACTAAGATGAACAATTAAGAAAGTATCACGTTTTTAGCACTTCTGAGCCTGTTTTTTTGCAATGACACGGACTCCAACATGATTTAAAGCAACTTTTGAAGCATTTAGAGTTTCTTAGGGGGGGTTAATTTGTCAAAGATATACCTTACAAACCAATAGCAACTTCAAAAAATTGGCAAAATTAGCAAATTTAACCGCTAAAAATGCTTATCATTGGCTTCATCAAAAATATAAAGATGGGGTTTCAGTATTAGTTAATTAATAATCCACTCAAATCTCGTTCCATTTGCCCCCCTCCACCTTCTCCAACTGTCTCACTCTATAAACTACAGAATATAAATGCTTGTGAGTTTTTCAAATCAAGATTTTATGATTTACCGGCTTGTAAATTAGAGGACTGAAATGTTACCATTAGCCACCGCCCACATAGCTCACTTATGCGCAAAGGCGTACACAGGGGGGTGGGGGTTTAAACCATCCTCCCTATTGATCCGACGTATATCATTCGAAATATCGTCTTATTAAGCAAAACGAACAAGTTCCTTCTTTACTCTCATAGTAATACGAAATATTTAATTATATAGTAACTAACTTTTTTTATCTAATGCAACAATGTAAGCGACTAAATGTAGTACTGAAACTCTGGAATGTCGTGTTATGAGTTAGAGTAACTTTCACTAACGTAGGCAGGGGGGTTATAGTCCCCCCCCATTGGCCTGTCAACCAAAATGCAGAATAAGAAAAATACCACGTTTTTAGCACTTCTGAGCCTGGTTTTTGTTCTGGAATGGACTAAAAGTGATTTAAAACATCTTTTAAAAGATAAATTTAGAGGGGGGTGTGGCAAATTTGTCAAAAATTAAACTCACAAAGCAATGAAAACTTTGAAAAATGTCCAAAAACAAGCAAGCAACTTTGATCGCTAGTGTAAAAATGCTAAACATAGGTTGCATCAACAAGCATATTATAAACTTAGGAATAGTAGTGGGCTTTTTAGTATTAGTTAATTATCAATCACTTGTCTCAAAATTTTTTCCGTTAGCCCCCCTCCCAATTATTTTTCTCTGTAAAATATAGACGAAATAGATTGCGAGAGTTTTCCTAAACTATACGATTTTATGATTTACCAGCATGTAAGCAAGAGAGCTAAAATTTTACTATTAGCCACCTTCCGCATAGCCCGTTTATGCAAACAGTTTAATCAGGTTTACACTACCAATTTCTATGCCATGCTTTAAAAGCATTATTTTTTATCAATATAGCCCTAAAACTAAGTTATTTAAAAAAAAAATGCAAAATTTTCAAGCGCTGGGGGCTCAGCCCAGACCCCCATAGCCTCCGGCGGCTGGGGGCTCTGCCCCCAGACCCTCGAAACAGACCCTCAATTACGAATTTCTGGCTACGCGCCTCCCACACTTTGCACTGCTTATAATCATATGAGTTTTCGTAGCTTTTGTTTTGAACAATTTTTTTCTTCATCGTTCAGTTGCAAAGCTTGTGATGTTAACTATAATAGATGTATGCTTAATGTTTAATTGTATTTGGTTTGAATAGATTTATTTGCATTACGCACTGTGAGACTTTGATTCCATCTTGTTACATTGCACTGAGTTATTTATCCGCCAAAGCATAGATCGCGAACAAATTTTTGATGTCACTTTTGAACCCCCCCCCCCCCACTGAAAAATCCTGCGTACGCCACTGGCTACAACAGTAATTTATAGCGGTAGTTTTATTCTATATATTTACCTGTTTACAGTTCTATTATTTAATTTTAAATCTAACATCCATTTTTATAAAATAATCCTAATTAGCGCTTAGTCATATTAATATTTCAAACGCATTTTACATGCGTTATCAAAAGACTTGACTTATTATTTTATCAGTTTCTTGCAAAAAAAAGTACAATTTTGCCTACAGCTGCAACTCAGCTACAGAATAATTATGCAACTCAACTATCTCTATCTGACCTAAATTTAACACTGAAAATATTGCCTCCAAATCTAACTCTATGCTTTTTCGGATACACCTTCCAATACCACAGTAAAACCATTATTTGGGATTGGGAGATTACAGTAATACATCTACTGTAGAAAATATTCTATCAACATTTGAGCTGAAACCGTAAAATGCTAACCCAACTGATGCCATCTTTGTAACACGCATGGCTCGATTTTTGTGCTATGTAACTTTAATTGCTAAATAAGTTAAAATTTGCGGCAACTTTCACACGTTTTCTGCTGGAGAAAGGCGTTAGTTGTCAAACAATACTATGCGCTGTCGACCCAATCACTTTAACCATTCCAACGCTTGATTTCGCTCGTTCTCACCATTAAAAAGTTGTTTGTTCAGCTGCGGTCTGCACGGATTCCAGCTAAAGCAACTCAATAAATTAGCGGGTTTTTATTGCCTGCAGTTTACTATCAAAAATTCATTTTGTTTATTACTTTTAGCAAAGACCAAATGTACTCGTGTACTCGGCTCTTTTTTTGACAGAGTACCGAGTACATTGACCTTCGAGTACGAGTACCAACCGAGTACCTAGGGTTCCGAGTACGAGTACGAGTACTCAAAAAATGGTACTCGAGTGCGAGTACTGTACTCGAGTACTCCAACACTGGTAGACAATAATATGATTGCAAAATATTACGCGTGTTGACTTTGTCATCATTACGATAGTATTTGACGGTTAATTTTCAAATTTGAGAGACTCATAATTGGGCAACTTTCATTCGATTAAATTTGAAAGATAAAAGATTAAAGCACCAAAACAACTATGCTGTAGATTTACGATTTGTCCGAAAAAGAGAGTTCTTAGTTGCGACTGGACTTAATTAATAAATGTTAATCAATTAACAAATGCAGCTTTTTCTTACACTTGAAAGATGAAACAAAGCTACTGTGGTATGAGGCAAACCATGATATTTCGATTAAATGCGTTTCCACTTTAATAAAATCTTACAAGATTCCGCTTTCGCTTCGACGAAAAATAAACAGTCATAAAATCTCTTTATTTTTTGGATTATTATTGCTTGTAACAATGAAAATTATAACACTGTAAAAAAATGCTATTAATAAAAAATACTACATTGTTGATAGAAATAATTGTAGCAATACGGCTTACGTATTATAAACTTACAATTATAAAATAATTGTAATACTTCGTTCGTTCGTATGCAGTATGAACCAGACACTTTGCGCCTGCAAAATCACACCAACGCAGAGCACTTTTTGGGGTTTTGTTTGCAAGTCTTCCGTCAGGCTGGGCCACCACAACGAGTAAATTGTTTGGTCCAATAAAAAATAAGTGTCAAGTGGCTTTCCTTTGTAGAAATTAATGCGAGGATACTGTTTGAACAAATCGCCCACATCAAGCATTATACTAATTTTTTCATGAGTTGTAAAACTTTTGAGTTAGATCATTATATTAGCATGTACACAGTAAAATATGGATCTGTTTCAACACCAAAACCGATGTATACTGTAGCAAGACTGAGCCCAACCGAATAATGCTGTGAAGTCATTAGTCTGCAATTCCTTCCGTTTTTCAACACCCCGAAAGTTCAGTTTATTAATCGCCGCAACGTATATTCATGTACAGTACTGATAAATATAGGCTATAACGCATTTTACAAAATTGAATTATTATTTTGATTCAAGACAACTTGCTTTGCAAAAAAAAAACTTTGCAAAATAATGAGAAAAAAACTTTTGAAGTTACGCACATTGACAAAATCAGTCTTAATAAACAGCAAATATACCTATCAAATAAACGTAAAGCTTGTTGATGGTTTCTTTAAAATGATTTATCTGCTAACCAGAGCGGTGTTCTTAAGTTATCTGAGGTAATCAATCATTGTTTCGGTTCTAGCAACAATTGCAAAAAAGGCAACTTTTTCCTAAAAAAAACGCTTGTTCTGTGATGTTTCTTCAAACACTCTGAGTAGTCTGCTTTAGTCATAAGTACCTCACATTATACGTTTCTGCTTCAGCAGCTTTGGGCGACAAAAATTAATAAAAGCTATCTGTTACCGAAAACTGATTGAAACTGAAAAATTTTTTTTCTCAGGGGAAAGATATTAAGTAAACATCTTCAAAAATATAAAAAACTCATTTTTTGAAAAATGTCGTTTATGCATTTTTGCCAAAACGTGCTTCAATTATATTTTTTAATATTGAAAATTTTTAGAATATTGACATTTGGAACAGGCTGTAATTTTTTATCTGAGAAAGAAATAAAATGAAGAACAAACTAATACTTGAGAATTGTGAATATTATTTTCATCCAAAATTTAAAGGATATGCTGCAAGCTTAGATGGTTATGTAGTCCATGCTGTAAATCAAGAAGTAACACCAGGGGTGATGGATCATAACGGATATATGCAAATAACCGTCGATGAACATTGGCGTAATATTTATGTTCATGATTTTGTTTGGGAATGTTTTCATGGTTCGTTAAAATATGGAGATGAAGTAAAACATATTAACAAACAGCGTGATGATAATAGATTAGAAAACTTAAAACTTCGAAGTTCTAAAGAGATAGTAATAAAAGTCAGTACAAGTGTAAAAGTAACCTATGTGTAAATATCTATGTGTGTTAAATATAAAGGATGTTTTGCGGATTTCAACCAACAAATTTATCAACTCCAGAAAATGTTGAAGATATTAAACTAAAGTGGAATAAACGTGTATTATCATATTGTATTGCAAATTTAACACCTAAACTAACTGAAGAATCAATAAATAGACAAATTGATGCTGCTTTTAAGGTCTGGAAAAAAAGTTGTGCATTAAAATTTAAAAAAGTAAATCCAAATGAATCATGTGATATCAAGATAACTTTTTGTAAAAAAGAACACGGAGATGGATGTCCATTTGATGGTAAGGGAGGAGTTTTAGCTCATGGTTTTTACCCAGGAGAAGGAATAGGAGGTGATTTACATTTTGACATGGAGGAAATGTGGGTCGAAGAAAAAACACCTCCAGGATATAATTTATTTGTGGTGGCTGTACATGAAATTGGTCATTGTTTAGGATTAACCCATTCAAAAAATTTTGATTCAGTTATGTACCCTTCGTATAAACATGAATTATCTAAATTATCGAGTAATATTTTATCAAAAGAAGATAAAGAACGAATTCAAAATGCATATGGCAAACCAAAAGCTAAGATATTTGATGATAATGGGATTATTATCAAGGTTAAAGCAATAGAAAATAATAAAATAAAATTAATTATTGAAAAGAAATAAAGCATTCAGAGTGCTTTTTAAAAGAAGATATAAAAATGTTTCAAGAATGTCATGGAAAAAACCACTGAGCTTCTCGTAAACATTGTTACGGCTGATTGATAAAGATTACAAACATTGTTACCGCTGATTAATCACAAAAAAAGTCATTAAGCTTTTCAACCGCGCTATCTTGTGACTGTTGGTAAGTCGACACTATCTCCACTTACGTTGCGTGCTTTTGTCTGAAGCAAAATCAGCTGATTTCATCGCGTGATAGTAATTTTGCTGAGCGCGAGAAAAAGTTTAGACGAGAATTCTCGTCGCGATTTGATTTTGAATGAAAGTTCAGACAAGAAATAAATTTTCTCGCGCGATTTTGATTTTGAATGAAAGTTCAGACAAGAAATAAATTTCACCGTGACAGCTTTGTATGTGCGCTCGAGCATTATGTGCGTACGAGTGTGCCAAACGCATTTGCTCAACCAAACGCACAGTTTTCATTGCGTTTACCTGAGTCTCAAAAGCTCTTTAACCAGAAGTGTCTCAGAAACCTCATATTGCATACATTCGTGATCAAGTCTCAGAACCGCCGTTCAAAAAATAAGCATAACCAAAGTCCCAGAACCTGAAAGTACCCCCAAACCAAAAGTGTCTCAGAACCCTTATATTACATTTGGTCACGTGATAACAAAAAAATTTCCCAACATTTATCACGTGACCTAAAAGTGTCCCAGAACCCTCATATTATATACTACTCTTGATTGTGAAGGCCCAGAAAATGCTAACTGTTAGTATTATTTAATCTTGTTTTGGCTTAAAAATTTTCCTACACAGTTGCTCTTTGTAGTGGTTTGTTATGTCAACACTCAACACTACAGCATAGACACTACACTTTGACTACACCACTGATAGCAATGATTGACAATTCTAAAATTAGATTTTCCATTGCTTACTCTCTGGCATATACAAACAATATGCCCATGGCCAGCTAGAGGGAGTTCAGGGGGGTACATCGTACCCGGGCCAGGGCTCAGGGGACTCGGGAGGACCTATAAGTTCACGCGCACTCAAGTAGTTGCTAAAGCATTTATTTAGTAAATTAGTAGTAATTCGGTTTGCAGGCCAAAGCTTAGCGAAGTAGACCTTTTTTTCTTTTTTTTGGTCTTTACCTGATTTTTGGCCCTGGTCTTGGCAAAAGGGCCCAATGTCAGTCTTCATACCCTTTGATAAGATTTCTCTCTGATGCCCTGACTAGGACGACATGATCATACTCCCAGCACCGGAGTACAACAGTGACACTCACTGTAAAAACCATAAACAAGAAGTCATTTGCAATCATAGACTTCACAAACCCAAATACCTATTAAACTCATACAGATAGAGTGAGTTACTTCATGATAGTGGTATAGTATGTCAACTTTGACTCCGCTCTCTGAGGTTGAAAAGCTTTTGGATCTCTGGAACTGTAGGCCCTCGTACTTTGTTATACCATTGAATTAGGGCTCTCAAGTCAGAGAAATGTAACAAAACGTTAATTTCGGTGCAAGTGTATGGCTTTTGATACATTTTCCTCTGTTTTTAATCAAATCACCCTCTATTGCACGCCCTAAAGGCTTTGTAGCAAAAATAGCGACCAATTATCAGTACTGAATAAGCTAACTGATATTTTTGCTGTAGGCAATTTTGATTACGGTGTTATGGTGTGATACCAAAACTTAACGCGGAAACCTGAACTCTTCCGGGCCCCTTGAGCCTGGGTCCACTAGGCCCGGGCCCGGGTACAATGTACCCCCTAAACCCCTCTCTCGCAGGCCCTGTTAACATGCAATTATTAAGGTTCATTTCATGCAGTGGAAATATAATTTTTGATTTTGCTTAATGATTTTTTATTGATAACGTCGGAGCTTGTATGCTTATTATTTTTAAAAGAATAAAAAATGTGGCCGAACAAGTTACTACAATTTAGTAACATTATGTATCTATTAATGCATTTTCATTATTCATTGATATATTTATTCATTTACCAGTACGCCTATAAATCTCTCAATCGTCATTCTTTTATCCATTTTTTTTTTATTGATGACTGCGAACAATTGATGACACTATAGGTAGCTAAACTGCTGATAAGCTTATTCCAAAATGTAAAATAAAAAAAAATAAAAAAGAATGAAATGACAACCTTATAAAAGCATTCCAGTCAGAAGTTATTTTTGCTCGATTTCTCTCAAAAATTTTAACAGATGCTGAAGACTAACATTACCAAGATTGGGATTTCTATACAATCTTCAGTTACCGAGATATAACAGCTTAAATACCACTGCAATTCAGGCGGAACAAAGCGTCCACGGTCACGCGAATCGAGGTCGCGCGGTCACAAAAAGAAAAAAAGACGCAACTTATGTCAAATATTTCAACAGGCAAAACTTCATTGTTCGTCCAAAGATAAACTCATTCTGGTGATATTAACTTTATAGTACCCCCTATTTGGCCATATATTCTGGAGCGGAAATTTACCGCTCTACACGAAACTGGGGTGCATTTTGTCAATATCGTGGGAAAAGGGGCTCAAGTTTACCTTTGTCGACGTTCCAGAATATATGGCCAAATAGGGGGCGCTGTAGAGTTAATGTCATCGGAATAAGCTTGAATTATGACCAATTATGGGGTTGGTCTCGATCTAAAAAAAACTCGACAATGCCGCCAAAGTGGGTGTCGACATAGCTAAATTTGAGCCCCTTTTCCACAATATTGACAAAATGCTCCTCAATTTCGTGTAGAGCGGTAAATTTCCGTTCCAGAATATATGGCCAAATAGGGGGCACTATAAAGTTAATATCACCAGAATGAGTTTATCTTTGGACGAACAATGAAGTTTGCCTGTTGAAATATTTGACATAAGTTGCGTCTTTTTTTCTTTTTTTGACCGCGCGACCTCGATTCGCGTGACCGTGGACGCATTATTCTGCCGGAATTACAGTGATGCTTAAATTTTTACTTAGAAAGGTGTTTCAGTTTAGAAAGTTTGCCAGAGTTGCCAATTCGAAACAACATTTCAAAAAGTTACTGTATGTTTCTAATTTACAATATCAATAAGTGCTTTGCATCAGAGTTGTTGTCAAGACAAAGTAAAGAGTCAGAATTAAAAATTAGCAGCTTTTTAGATTTTAAGTAAAATGTTAGCCAGCTTTCACACACAGTGCTAACAAAATGGTAACACTGAAGTAAAAGGAAAATTGTTAATTTTGAACTGTAATATCTTGAAAACGAGAAGACGTAGAAAGTTCAAATTTGATAAGAATGCATTTTAGGTTTTTCCTTACATTTTAGTTAATAGGAAAAAACTTGACTTGAATGCCCATGCAGTAACGCCGCGCTGTATTGAACAAGTGTTTCTTGTATTTCGCTCAGAGTCCGTATCAGCGAGCAGCAACAGTTTCTGAAACGCGGGCTGATTTGATGAAACCTGTAATCTCGCGATAATCACGTCTTTGAATAATCACGCCGTTGTATAGGCCTACTATAGGAAACATTGTATAATTATCAGACCCTTTTCTTACACAATTTCCATCATAAAAATTGCAACAGTAGTTTCTCTTTTTTGATTTTGCTGTTGTCCTATACAGTAGCGTAGCCAGGGGGGAGGCGGGGGGGGGGAGGCTCGAGCCCCCTCCCATTGGCTTGTGAAGTATGCAAAATCACACGTTTTTGGTGCTTTTGAGGCCGATTTTTTGTGAAAAATTGAAAATAGCCCTTCCTATAGGAAAACAGCCCCCCCTCAAACGTTTAAATTTCCGAATTTGGCCGAAAAAATCAGTCTCAATTTTGGTGAAGACCTTTTTTTTTTTTGGAGACCACCTGAATTCAAGCGGAAAAAACCTTTGAATTTCTGAGCTTTCCGAGAAATTTCGTTTCAATTTTCGGACAAACCGTGGAAACTGATTCAAGAAGAATAAAAATTCGGGTCAAGGTCGTTTGCACTTTTCTCACTCTTTCAAAAAGCCCCCCCACCCCCCTTTTCCAAATCTTGGCTACGCGCCTGGTCCTATACAAGGATTACAATAATTTTGAAGTGAATTTTTTGTATGAACCTAATAAACAGGAAGATTGGTGCTTTGAAGAATTGGCCAACTCAAAAAGCAATTTTCAAGTTAGCAGAGTGAACTGTGAAGTCCTAGAGGACACGATTTGAAGTCCTTAGCCTTGGCCTCGAAGGTCAAGACCTTGGCCTCGAAGCCTGCAAGTCCTCAAAAACAGCACTATTTTTGACTTGTTAAAAATGGGCCAAGGTCATGAGCAAAGTTTTTTCCTCTTGAAGCACGCTAGAAAACTAGCAAAAAAAATTTCTGAAGACCTATTTTTTTGGAGAACGCTTAAATTTTGTGGAAAATTTGCGAAATTTTGAGCTAAGATCTTTTTTGTTTTTTTGAAGATTGCATGCATTTTGCGGAAAATTTGGAAATTTTTTGACCAGAGACCTTTTTTTTGAGAGCCCTTCCGCGTTGTGTCCTTAGTCTTGACCTCGAGCATTTCTGTCCTTGGTCTCGAGAGGGTCTGCCCTCGGAAGGTGTGTCTTTGGCCTCAAGCGTTGTGTCCTCAGCTCCACCTCTGCAAGTTGGAATTGGGGTTCATCCAACCCACATTCCTGCACGCCTTTAAACGTTAAAAATTATGCAGACGATACTGCAGAGTTGAAAATCATGTATTACAGACCTTAAACCATGCAGATTTTTTTTAGGCTCTCAAGACCATGCTTAAAAAGACTGGAAGTAAGAGTAAAATTTAGCAGAGAGTAGCGGTACTGAGTAAACATTACTACTGTTTCAATCGATAAAGTTTTTATAACCAGGTTTTGCAATAATGTTTCAATTTGCTCAACAGTTTTTCGTAATTGCTGAATTTGTATATTTGAAGATCTGCTACGACTTGCCAATCAGAATCGTTTAGTGTTTTCTGCACGGTAGCGATGCGGAGTATTATAGCCAAATTCAATAACGTGTAGAAGAGCTATGCAAAACTCTACCAATCCCTTTTTCATTGGATAGCTGAACACTTGATTTAAAGGCGGTGAATCATCCAGCCAATTCCGGTGGTTTACAACAGCTAAAATTGAACTATAATTTTTGATATTTTTTGTTTTGATTTTGGGGCTGCGTTTGCAAAGATATTCAACAAATACAAAAAGATGTCCCCCCGAAAAAAGTTTTTGGAAACTCGGAGTTTTGATCTTCCCGCCAAAACCACAGTTCTCTAAACTATTAGGCCTATTGTAATCTTATTAAACTACTAGGCCTAACTATCTCTAAACTATTAGGTCTAATAGTTTAGAGATAGTTAGGCCTAAACTATTTAGAAATAAACTATGTCTAAACTATTAGGCCTACCACAGTTCTCTAAACCATTAGACCTACTGTGCTTTAGGCGGGAAGAACAAAACTCAGAGTTTCCAAAAACTTTTTTCGGGGGACAGCTTTTTGTATTTATTGAATATCTTTGCAACCGCAGTCCCAAAATTAAAACAAAAAATATCAAAAATTATAGTTTAATTTTAGCTATTGTAAACCACTGGAATTGGCTAGATGATTCACCACCTTTAATTATTTTGTAATGAAGTTTATTATTATAATGAATGAAGAAAAGTAAACAAAAAATGAAGTAGTCTCAAGTTCGATGTAAAGACCAATTCACGTCCTTTCTACTTCTTTATAGGACTGTTCCCTCACAGTCAATACTCAAATCCATAAGTAAGGAGAGGGAATAACGGAACGCAATTTACCCAGGTTAAGCAGCTTTTAACACGCTTCACAAAAACTGACACTGTTCACTTGACTCCTTTCAGTCACAACTGAGCTCCCAGGCTCCAAGCACGTTTATATAGTTCCAAGCAGTGATAGCACGCTATAGATCGTCTTTGTCTAGCTTGTAAAATGTTGGCAAAAAAAGTTTAGCAGTTGGCAATCGAAAGTCAGCTCGAAAAACAAATACGTAATGCAAAGACCTTCCAACACAATTAAAGGATTCTTCAAAGACAGCCTTAATAGGTGCGCTAATTTTCAGCTTATTTTTAACAAAGGAAAATAATTACTCAGTAATTTGACCATAGCGCGGATCAGACAATTACAAAAAACTCTTTTATAAAGTCACAAGATTACAAAAATATCAATAATTAATCAGACACAAATTTACAAACAAAGATTGAAATTGGGTCTTCACTCACAAGTTGAAAAGCAGAGCAGATTATTTTTATGATTTTAACAACTACCTTATACCTTAGTTTTATATCTGCTCCTCATTTTTGTATAAACAAATTGACATAGTCAACTAAACACTAATCAACACCCGTCATTGGTCAAGGCCGTTTGGCTGAGTTGTTTTGTATTTTGAAAAAAAGCTCAATCTGTGTCAGGTAAGAAAAATGAAATGCACTGCGCCGGGTTTTTGTGCCAACCAAGCGCTCGAAGTGCTCGATCATTTATTTTTGTGCACGCCGATCAAAGGGCAACAAATACGCCTCTAAGTTGGATAAAATTTGTTGCTAGAATTTTTGCTTATTTCTTTTCGCTGGGACTTGATCTATACGGAAAAAAGTTTTTTTTTTCAAAAGATAGCAAATTTAAGTAATGTTTAGGTTGATCAGTTGATGGGCTTTTGCGCCGCGCCAAAGCAAATTTTGCTTTTTTGAAATTTTGATAGGGTGCGCCGGATGAAAACATGCCTAATTTGATAGACTACCTAACTTTCTAATGGTACCAGTAGCCCAAGATAGAGCTTGTGTCTGGGTTAAGTTGAGAGCACTTGTAGACTTTTGTCAGACTCTGCCAGGGTCACACTGGACCGTAGCCTGGTACAGTCTTAGTTCTGCATTGTTTTTTTTGATAGAAAAAGAAAGTCAGAAGTAGACATTGTATTCAAACACTGAAACCGTCTAAGACGTAGGAGTGAGTCAGGAGTAGGCCTACCAGTTAGTGGTATTGTTAAGTTGGCCTAGTCTTAAAAGTGCAAAGTGAATTGCATGCTAGGTTTTATTTTGTGAGCAGATTGGAAATATTTGTTCATTAGCTTACAGACTGATTATAGTCAGTTGGGCTATGGCAATTTTTTGATATCTTTATTCTATTGTTAATACAGTTAATTTAATCATTAATTTTTAAGTCAATCCATGGAGTCAAGACCAGACTCTTTATGGTATCAAGGGACTAGAAGGTACACAAGAAGCGTATCGAACCAAGAAAAAGAAGCAAAAGAAAAGGTGAGATGTTACTATGTAACTTGAATTTAAATTACTTTTTTAGTTGGAAATTGTACTAAAAGTTCAGAGTTACCATAGTTGATGACCTTCATGGCTCCATATCCAGGTTCAAAAGTTTGATTACACTGCGCCAGATTTCGTGACAACCTAAAACTTACCGTAAACAATGTTTGCATGGCACCAATCCTAGTGCGAGAAGCATGCCAATATAGACAGATAGAATTTGTCTTGAGTAATTCTGTGTTCTCCTTGCTTTGCGACTTGTCCTTTAAAAAATAAAAGAATTGGCGCATGTTATGTGTGTGCAGAGATTTCAAAATAACACCTAACTCTTAACCATAATCGTAATCCAAATCCCTAACTGTAATAATCAAAATAGAAATGTCTGAAAGCGAGTAATGCTAGCAAAATCTTTGTTTGGTTAACTGCACACGTTCCTTGTGCCAAGTCACTTTGAAAAAAACGTTTTCACCCTTGGGGATTTTGCAGGTATTGTCGCAATCTGGCATCCAAGCTACAATTTAATATGTTGTTTAGTAGCCTAGCTTTACTCTGTGCCAAACCTATTTTGCGTTAAGATTTTGTGATGCTGTGCATGGCAAAAATCCGGCGCATCATGTGAACTTTCCAATGTGGCCCCATACTTCAGATTGTTATTTCTGTTGTCACGTACATGTGTAATTTAAGCATTTATATTGAAACTTGTCGGTTAACTCCTTTGACATTTTAAACATCTCATCTTATTTTTTGTAATTATGGTATAGAGTTTTCTAAATAAAGTAATTAGTTTTTCATAATTTTATGTTTTGCAATGCTCAACAAATTTTGCTACTTTATGATTGCTAACTATTTTGTTTTAAAAGTTATTGTTGTTTTTATTATAGTGTCAAATTGTTCTGATACAGTATTTTATAAACCAAACTTAAAAACTTTTATAAATGTTCATTTATATTAACAAATTTATAAATATAGCTATTGAATGCTCAAAATGAAGGAAAAAGTGAAGCAGATAGTGATTTAAAAAAGAAAGAAAGTGCTGGTATTGGACATGTGATTCGAGGAGCTAATAACGAAGTTATAGAATACAAAGCAGAGGATGGAATATCTTACAAAGTCTCAGGTAGGCTATAGTATTAAATTAGTGTTTACATGTATTTATTACTTCAGCGCTATGCAATCATTGAATCATATTTTTCGGTGAACCAGCATTTTTATTGGGGAACTAGGCAAAAGTATTTTTACTGGGAGCAAGGCAAAAGTCAACAATGGTTTAATTGTGATGTTTTGACATTTGTGGGTTTGAGTTTTGATGTTTAATCATTTGCATGCTTTCTGGCCTAAAGGCTGCCAGTGCAGGAGTGTAGGGAAGAGCCACCAGATTTTTTTATTGGTAAACGATGATAAGTGATTAAGTCTTAGTCAATCAAACTTAGCAAGTTTTCTATTCTTAATATAATGGACTATGTTTAATGAAAAGTCATAGAGATGTCTTCAAAACCAGTCTGAGCCATTTCTTAAAGGGATAAAACATCCAACCAATTCTGGTAGTTTACAACAGCTAAAATCGAAATATAATTTTCAATATTTTTTGCTCTCATTTTGGGGCTTTGGTTGCAAAGATATTCCACAGATAAAAGGAGATATCCCCAAATATAGTTTTTAGACACCCTGGTTTGTTCTCCCAGTCTGAAGTGTCAGGAAAAAAGAGAGACTGAATAATATTTACTCCCTAGTAATGTCATGTGACCAATCCAATTTTGGCAGACCTCCCTCTTTTTGTGGAAATTCAGGCTAGAAGAGCAAACTCAGGATTTCCATAAACTTTCTTGGGGAATATCTCTTTGTATTTGTTGAATATCTTTACAACTGCAGCCCCAAAATGAGAAAAAATTTCAAAAATTGTATTTCGATTTTAGCAATTATAAACTACTAGAATTGGCTGGATGCTTCACCCCCTTTAAGTTGACAAAATTGCTTTAGATTCTGCATACGTTGCAACTGAGAGATCAGATCATCCTTATTCTATCAGCCTCATTCAAGAAATCAAACCTGTGAGTGTGTTTCAGTTTTTGTTGGGTTACGCTGTGTTTTAGTTGTTGAATTTAATGCAATATTTGTATATACTTTAAACAATGTAAATTGCAAATAACAAGTCTGAAATGGAAATAAATTTGAAGTTGATAAAACTCAAATATCACGTTATATGTGGTTGGTAGCTCAATAGTAGTTTTCAGCAAGTTTAATGACAGAAAAATTTTACAGAACTCCGGCTACGTAAGATACTGTTAGCACCACCATGAAAGGTAGAGTTTGCATTAAGATTGGGTTGGGTTGAAGGTTAGGGTAAGTTTTAAATGATAAAATAAAGATTAAATTCGAAATTGTGCTGATCTTTTGGGGTTTGCATTTTTTAATGGAATCCCCTTGTGAAATTAGTCTTACAATTAAGTTTAGTGATATAGCAGTTAAGTAATAAAACTTGATTACTTGTAGTTCAATGTTGCGTAAATAAATAAAAATGTTGCTATTATTGTTGTTTTTAGAGCAAGAAAGATCACGCTCTTATAGCATTAAAGTGGTATTACAGACCAAGTGAAGTTCCAGACTCTGTTTATCAGATGATGATCAAAGATCGGCTAGATGCTACTGGTAAGAAATTCCTTGATTGTTTTAAACTACAGTGCTTTTAGTTCCAAGATTGTGATTAGCTAAACTTAGTACTGTAGGCTCAGCGTTTAGAAACGAATCTTGGAAATTACTCTAAACTTATCTTTACATTTTTTTTGTTTGACTTTTTGAATTTGCATTGCGAGTCTGTATGCGCGATCGACTAGTTATTAACAGTGCTGATATATTGTTGTTTGTTGTTAGTTGCTTTGTTGCTTGTTTGTAAAAATTGCTTCAATCAGAAAACCTAGAAAATTCCATATTTTTTTTAGACAATGCGTCTGGGAAAGAGTTGATCTTGAAAAACGAAATTCGAAGCAGAGAGCTTTTTGCTGCAGATGATGAAGAAAGTATACAGGTCTACCCAGTTTCAGCTTTGAGGTAAAAGTTGCTCTAAGCTTGGCGAATAAGTGTTCTGCTCGGCATAAAATTGCTCCAATTGAACCTGTATCTAGCTCACAAACTACTGCTTTAACGCAAGAACTGCAGTGCAAGCCAATATGGTTTGTTCAGTTTGGCCAAGAGATGGATGGTTAGGGAATGCGCTTGGTTAACTTGTGCTGAGGGCTGCTGGCGAGAGCTAATGCTTAAAGCAGCGTTATCCAGCTTTGTACTAACTGCGGTTGGTTAACACCAAGTACGACGTGATTCTATGCTTTTGTGCGCTGTTTGTTACGCATTAATACGTCATAATTAAATTGCATTTTGAAGTTTAATTTAATTTTTATTAGGGTGTAATAATAGTAAACCAAACCGCAATAAATTGAATATCAGATATAATCAGTAGAGAATACTGCATAACGAACTGCATAGAATCAGAATACATTATGCTCTAGTGCATAATTATTCGAATGAGGATTCTGTTAGACCTTTAAAGTTTCAATTCAGCTTCCTCTAAGTTTTTGGTTGATCTTGCCAGAGCCTCAATTTTTTAAAAATAGTTGCGCACAAAGCTGTGAAAATACGTATATATGCTCTCAAGTTTCATACCAATCCAATATTGAACTATAATTAAAGTCATATTTCCACAAATAAGTCAACTTTTCTAAAGCTATATTGTTTATCATATTGCAAAAACTTACTTATCCATCTTCCAACAAATCGTTGATTCGCAGACAAAAATCAACTTGGTGGGAACACTTAAATGAAATGTCTAATCAAATCTTTCTTTACACTCGCTGTATTAACGCCGCAGTGAGTAACGAGTTTGCGGAACCCATCTTTGTGTCATTGCGCCCTGGCGACGCAGCTCCTTTCGAAGAATGTCGCAGCGGTGGCGAGCCGTTGGCAATACTGTGTCCGATATGACCGGCTTGAGGCTTGAACCTCAGACCTCCCGCTCCAGAGGCGAACGTGTTACCGCTCGATCAACTGGCCGCAGTTTTAGATACAATCAATCTCAAAACTTACGATCATTTCAGCAATAAATCAATCAACGTTAAAACTCAGTACAGTACATTTGTACGGTATTAATTATCAGCTTGGTTTTAAGTTTAGTATTTGTTGATTGCTGCGAAATCGGATGTTTTCGTTTTTGATATTAAAGCTCTTTTCTTTTTTTATTGCAGAGGAAAATGCAACGTGAAATACTTTAGCAATTTTCATCAAGTGAAGAATTACGAACTAAAGGCAGACAGCTTTTTTTATGTTCTTGGGTACAATCCTCTAACAAGGTAAATCATTGCGGTATCTTGTAAAAATTTTTGAATTTTCTTTTTGTCTTTCAAAAAAAAAAAACTCATGTAAGATGTATGCCCAAATGTAAGCCATTATCTCTGTAGCCCCGTTCGAGAGTAGTTTGTAATTTACCGAATATAATGCGTGGATAATCACGGATTTTGCAAATTGCCGGACGGTTCGACAGTTATGTGTTTGGAGTTGTTCGCTTTATCTTGAAATATGACTCTTTTTATTGTCTCGTCTTTGTGTTTTGGATACCTTTTTATGAAAAAGTACGCATTACAAGATATATGAGTCACAAACTTGAACAACAATTTTTTAGGAGGCTTACTAACATCCAAGGAGAGGTTAAAATTGGGTCTAGCCACCAGTGGACTGCTAGCACCAGAGGTGTCTTATATAAGGTATGGTAGAAGTTGATATGCACGTATGTACGATTTATTTTTGATCCATTTTGAAATTGCTGTGCAGGGCTCTTGATTCCTCTAGAAATTTACTAGTTTACATCATCTGCTGATTATTGTCCAAATGTAAAAAGTGGTTAAACTGGCCTAAATTACCACAAAAAATGTTACTTTTCTTGAATATTTATTCCTAGGTAGAAAAGAAAATGAAAACTTGCGATAAAAATTGAGAAATGACTCTAGGACAGATATAGTTCCTCTTCGAATGCTTTTTGCTAGTAGAGTTGGAATTCGTTCACCCAGTAATCGTAAGATGCAATTATTGAGTTCCCAACTACTCATCATCAAAGGATCACTAGTTGTTAATGGGATACTCGCTCTTTTGCGTGAAGGTGAAATGGCTACTTCTCATCTGTGGGTACAAGCGCTCTTTTATTGTGCCATGTTCTTTTATTCTCAGAAAAGATTTACGCAATTTCAACCAACCATGAACCAAATGACAAAATCCGGTGCATTCTGTCGTGTTTCCACGTGGCTATGTATTAGATAGTAGTGGTTTCCTAACCCAATAAGTATGATTTAGGCTGTGATACCAAAATGCATGCCCCTCCCTCCTCCCTCCAAAGAACACGTCAACCACGAGTACGAGGAACTGATTTGGGAACCAAAAACGAACGACACTGACCTCAACGTATATTTGCAGTCAGCCAGGTAAAAATAGTTGACTTGCTCGAATCTCCTGTTGGATGACTTGTTCTGTTATTTGATTTTATAATGCAAAACAGTTGTACTTTTTGCAGACAAACTTAAAATCATGTTTGAAACCGAAAAAACAACCAGAAAATTTTGAAAATACTGAAATAATTTACAATTTTACATTTTGGCCGAAAAGTTTTGCGATAAAGTAAACCAGTCTGTGAACACTGATGTAGAACTGCAGTAGTTGGTTCATTTAGTGCTTTGGTAGTATTTTGTTTGATTGGTTTGGTCGATTTTGATTGCACTTCACAAGCTGTTTTGCGTTATTCGTTCGACTAGATTATACTTTTCAAGGCTTTAAGTGCTGTTGACATAAAATACAAGAGCACTTCTAATTCGCCTTTAGAAAGAGATTGATTTTTGTTAGGTTTTTCGCCGATTAATTGTCTCCGACCTTTATGCCTGTTGCTTTCTAGTTTGCTCAATAATAAAACAAAAATGCCTCTTATCTTTGACTTATCTTCGCCAATATTTATCCTTAAACATTATACATCAAGGATCTTGGCAGGTTGAGCTATTGTCACTAGTGTATAATTTGTGTGCTTCAATTCAAGCCATTCGTTATGTACACAATTTTACGACTCAATGCTGCTACAAAAGAGGTTACTTTACACTTTTAAAGTCACCATAACTAAGTCGTAAATGTGAACATTTGAAAAACCGTTTTAATTCGTTTATGCTTATCTTAACCGCTAAAATTGATTTTTTAGTTGAATAAAATAAGTAGAACCGATTAATTTTACGGTTCGTTAGTTTTTCGTTCATTTTATATTTTGATGTTTTTCGATTTTAGTCGTAACTGATCTCATACTAAATTTATCTTAAGCCTTATTGATAAGTTTTTTAAAATGGTTTGCGTTTTACTAACTGATTATTTTCGGTGTTTTAGTTGATTTACATTTTAGTACTATGTGCTATTATTTTGATATTACTTCATGGAGGGATTTTTAAAAACTTTAAAATTTAAATGTCAAAGTTTTCTGCATTATTTTAATGCACATAAAATTTTGGAAGCTTTGAGCAATAGGCAAATAGCTAGATTATAAAAGTTGTTCTATCGTTTTTCAATTTCAAATTTTAGTTAGTTTTGTTGAATACTCTGTGGAATTTTAAGGTTCCTCTAAAAATCGATAAAACCTAATCGAAAAGCATCACGTTTCTTTTCTACGGCGATTTGTTTTAACTTCTCTTTCAAATAGATTGCGCAAAAATCGAACAAGGTTACAGCAGTATCTTCTACTGTCTTAACAGATCAATGAAGTCAAATCATAGGGCATTTGTCGAATAGTTCAAAATGGTCTAAATGAGTTTATGAACTGGCCGTACCAAACACAATTTTGCCCCTTGTCTTGTTTCGAAGTTTCTTGATTCACTGAACGGCGATAAGGAGCGGGAATCTGTCTCCCAAGGTGGAGGTTGCATTCCCCATGTTGCTAATTCTGTCAGAGCATTTTTTTTAATGTCTTTTCCTTCCTGTGTTATAAAAGACTTTTTTGTGATTCTACGTACATTAATAGCTGTAGATTAAATGGAAGATTACGTAACAAAGATTGAAAAAGTGTCTTTTGTTAACCGCGCTTAGATCACTTTTAAGTATTACCACGGTCACGGTTGAAGTCATTACAACATTAACCTGGCTTAAACTCTTGTGTGCACAAAAGTTTGTTGCTGGTAACAGTAGCTTGATGGTACTGCGGAGCTAAGTAGTTTGAGCGTTGTTGTTGTTCTACCAGGCTGCTTCCGAGGGATGGCAGCCTCCTATGTCCAAAGAGGACACAAGAGAATTACCCTTAGCACAGAAGTGCTACTGGCATAGGATAATCCCGGAGGTTGGTGGTCATTTCGATCCCTGCACAAAGCAGGGCACTCCCACCACTCGACGGCGACCACCGTTGGTGGGTCTTAAAGAGTGCAGCCAGATGCACAAAAAGGGTTGAAACAACATCGAAAAAAAGCTTCTCATTACTACTAATAGCAATAGTAAGAGTCGACTCGCATCAAGTTACTCTAGCCAATTGAGAAAGTCTTCTGGCACAAGAAATACAAGAAGAAAGAAATCCCAACAGGCATGGTTCCCAGAAAGCGCCGCCAGCGGGAGGCCAATTCTGCAAGACCCAAAAGTCAAGCAGCTCAGCACCGATAGTTGACCATGCCGAGTACCCAATAACCGCCTCTTACGGTTCGCTGGGTGGGCGGCATCACTATTCTGCCCCGGTGAAGCACGGGGTAGGTAGAGCGTCGTACTTATGATTGAAATTCTGACTCCTGGTTCGATTCTTGATCCGGGCACACTCTGCGTCCGTGGAAATACACTGACTGTTTTTGCTGCTTGGCACGAAGCTGTCTATCCGAGGTATACATGGGTCCACAAAACAGCAATTGTTTGAAAGATGCAAAATCAAAAAATGGTTTGATTGACAGGAGTATCGCCGTGTATTTCGGCATAAACGATGGCGGTTCAACTGAGGAAGGCTGTGCTATCGCTTCAAGAGATGATACCACGATCTACGCTCTAAATGTCGTAAGTACTAGATTGCAATTTCGTCTTTCTAGCTTGCCTTGGCCAGGAGACAGCGAAAGGACCTTTCGGTCTTCTAGTCAAACTGCCACCTGCCCACCTGTCTTCCTTACACGGTAGAGGCTTCACATTGTACCTTTAATGTTGAACGTTGCTCAAGGAAACTGTAAATAGTGATTTTTTAGTGCTTAGTATTTTTAATTAATTTTCTTTTTTTGTATCCTGTTATCTTGTTCTTACCTATTAAAATCTCATAATTAAAAGAAAGGAGCGAAAAGAACAGGTTAGACGTACGAGTTGTTTTGTTTGATTTCAACGTAAGAAACATTCCAACAGAGAATTGCCTACTTACCCACAAGGAATATGGAAAATATTTCAGCAGAAAAACAAAAATTCAGTCATTAGCCACACCAAGTATAGTATTCAAAAATTTTTTCTGAACAAACTTAATATTTTGTAGCTTTTTCAAAGCGATGGCGACCCACGAGTTGCCTTGCAAAGTCTGGTGAATAAGCCTATGCCTTTGACCATCGAGCGAAAATGGACTGAGGATCAAGTGGTAAGTTGATAAAGCGGCTTGAAAGCGGGAAAAAGGTTGCTGGTGGTGTGCTGGGTTAGTAATCAAAAGATTACTGATTTCCGGTTTGATTATCGAACTTATCATGCATCACTTTGTCCTTGGTCATGCCGTAAATGTCCTACAAGTCCTAAATGTCCTTGTTCATGTCCTAAATGTCCAAATTTTAACAAGGAATAAACACGTTCAGGACTGGACTTATCTGCCAACAGACTTGATAATAGCTAGCCAAGACGTGACGTATCTGCGTCCAGCTAGTGGCTCTTAGCGAAAATTAAAACTGAAAACAATTTTCAGTTTGTTGTTTTATGACATCTTACATTGAACTAGTCTTTGCGCTACTGGAAATTTGAATGTTTGGTTTTTGTCGCATCTAATAGAATTCGCTTTTCTTAGACCAACTTTGAAAATCTAAGCTATAAAATGTCGTTTTTGTAAGGGATTAGCCTAACGGTTAGTTAGTTTATAACAACAAAACAGTTTTCTGAAGCTTAATCCTTTAGTCCATAGAATTTTTTTCTTAGTCCTTGACTAATACTTGATTTGACAGCTGCAGTTAATTCTAAGTTGACTTATATTATTTTAATCTTGTTTTGGGTCTGTTGTATTGATGTAGTCTGTAATCCTAGGTCCTGTGTTGGGTTGACAATATTTGAAAATAACTCTACATCTTTCTCTGTATATACGTCATTTTAATCAAATTTCCGGATAATCGCTGTGATAAAATACGGCAGCATGTCAAATCCTGCCTTCGTTGCTGGTTGATTTTCGTTAAAATGACTGAGTTTTCAAATATTCTTTTAGTTTTAATCACAAAAATCACAGCCAATGTTATTGTAACAAGTTTATTGCGAACGTTTCGGCCCTCTGCTGGTGCCATTTTCAACGCACAGTAAAAAACTTACGCGAATTACATCCTGATAGTGATTGAATTAATAACTACAAATAGGCCTATGTCTTTCACGCATTAAAAAGTTTCGAAAAATTCTTTTAGTTGTTTCGAAAAGCTATGTTGTTTTTACAATTTTTGGGCTTGAATACAGAGCTATTCAAAATCTTCAATTTTTAGGTCATTTTGACCGAAAAATAACCCTAGTCTCGTTGGCAACATTGCGTCCCGATTTAGCAGACCGATCGGCAATCGGCCGCCATGCCTTCTGTTTCGGAAACAACGAGAGTGACACTTTCAGTCCTCGGCCCTAACTTTGTGTTTTCATCCATCCACTGTCCAAACAACCCTCTTTAAACATATGTGTTACAACAAGAACTCATGGATTCTTTTGGTCGCATATAAGAGGCTTGCCTAGATCACAGGGCCATGGGTTCGGATTCCAGTTGAGCCTAAGAACTGCAAACCTTGAAAAATTGGCCTCCTTTATTGTTTATTTTTGTCCACTTTAAAACGCCTATTAAAATATAACTTTGAACTTTTATGTTTGAAAATGCACTACATATCAAGAACAGACGAGGCTCTAAGTAATAAGTTTTATTAGTTATTAATACCTATCAATTTTGCTACTCGTGCTTCATTCGAAGACATTTGCTGCTTTGCTGTGCAAGTGTGCTTGATTTGAGAATGTGCGAAATATGGCAATGTGAATGGAGATTTATCACGATTTACAAATTGGCAATTAATCGCGTATGCTCTTTCAAGTACTACATGTTTCAAAACGGAAATTCATAATGGCCTAGCTCGTGACATAAAAGACATATCTTGACAGCTCATTTTTACCTTTTTGTTGATGATTGATCACTGAAAAGTTTACTGTTTGCTGTCTAAAAATAAAATTTTGCCTTTACCTGCTAAATTGAGATGGTAGTGCGATTTTTATAGGATTCAATAAAACTGTTTTGAATCTAGAAATATTTTGAGTTGCGCCACTTAAAAATCCACAATTGGCAAATGCCACCTAGTGGAAAATATTCGGAATTTCAAAGCAAAAATTTGTGATTGTTTTTCCTTTATTAACGTTTTTTAGTGAAATCTCTAAATTGAATATTATACTTAAACATTGGTCACGCTAAAACTCGTCTCTATGGATGCCGTCGAAGACGTCCCTCGAGCAGCTCGACCCTTCGCAAGATGGCGTTTGGATGAAGGCGTTCCCGAATTGTGTGTACTGCGCCTACAAACGTAAATCCACTCTTGCAAGCCTTTTCAACAACATATTAACCGACAAATGAGTTAAACCGTGGCGGAAACTCGTCAGAAATAAAAAGGCGATTGGTGAAGGAAACGTTAAGGTTACTGCTAATAGATTGACATGTATTGAACAAAATCGCTGAAGCAGAAAGGTAGATCGTAAAAAACATGCGAATTAAAACTACTTTTTATAAGAACAAAACCATCTCTAACCTTACCGTTTGCTTTCGAAACTGGTACGACTTGTTTTAGTTTTGTTCAGACATATCAGCTCACTATGGCGGCATAACGCGCTAATAAATGCGGCGTATATTTATTCATCTTCGAGGACAACTCGTCTGGGTCAACTTACCTAAGGGACGTCTTCGGTGGTTACCCTTCCATACTACTAGCAATTTTATGTATTTTATGACAGAGTATAGAGAAGCCTGCTATGTTTGCATGCCGTTCCTAATACCGCTTAGAAAAGTGCAGTTACTTTTTGACCTGAAAATGGTTTTTCTAGGGTGTAATTATACAAATTAATTATCAGTTCTTAGCTTTCGAAAAAGTGTGTATAGATTGTGTCAGTGCAATGAAAATGTTTTTAGAAACGGTTTCAGAAAGGACTTCGCCAGAATGGCAAGAACTTTTACAAGATCCGTAAAGATCATTTGCCAAGCAAAGAAACTGTAAGTGTTGAATTATTTATTAACTTTAAAGACTGAGACTCTGCTAATACAGCTTAGAAGGAAAACCGTAGCACCAATTTGGACTAGCGCTGACTTTGTTGATGTTCTAGCAATGTTTCTTGTCAATTTTGATTGGGAAAACCATTTTTTTGGAATATATCTTTTTAGGAAGGGAATTTCCTTCGCAATACGCTAATGTGAATGACCGAGACTCTTTACCTTTTCAACAGTTGGTGGGGATGAGACTGTAGTTCAAGCTATATTTTCGGTATTTTATCATAGTAAAATGCATTTCCGAGCAAAAACAAGCACAAAGAATTACAAAAAAAGATTATTTCTTTCCCAAAATGCCAGTTTTTGTGACTTTTCAGAGAACTTATTTTTGTCAAAATGCATCAAAGCGTATTTTTGCTGTTTATATCCAAATGTTAAATCTTATCCTTTTTCATGTCACTTAGAAAAAATGCGATGTATGTCTAATAACAGCGAATTATAAAGCTCGATTATTCGTTCGAGTTAGCAATGTTTTGGGTGTACACATTGCTGTTTACACTATAACAACTTTCAAATTTCGATGTGGCTTTTTGGCTTAAGTTTGAAGTAATCTTATCCGATTTTATCTGCTTAAAATTGTTTTCGCCCGCTCTCTATTAATGAATTTCTTATATCTTTCGTTTTTTTGATTGAAAGATTACATGTTTGGTAAACATTTATCACGAGTTTTAAGGCCGTTCTTGTATTTATATTACTGTTTTTGCTTTTAATTGAAGATTTTCGACCGTCGAAATCCAATCCTTTTTGTAGAAATTCAACAAACACTTCGCTTGAGCCTGTTACGAACAACTTGAGATTCTGAATGCCGCACATTTTGAAACACATTATTTTACACGTGCAATTTCATTTGAAACTCTCATTAGGACTTAAGCAAAGTCAAGTTGCAAAAGCTCGTTTTTTACACCGATCAGTGGTCGAGTGGATAAAGCCTACTTCTGAAACTGTAGACTCTGGTTCGATTCCCGGTCTGGTCAAACCAAAGTCTACAAAAATTGGTATTCACAGCTTTCCTGCTTTACGTTCAGCAATAAAAAGGAACAGTGTGAAGCCTCCACCGTGCGTGGTAGATAGCCAAGACAAGTGGCAGCTTTGCTCAAAAACCGAAAAGATCCATTCGCTGTCTCCTACCAAGGCGACTTAAATATTAAAGATCTAATTACACTTACTTTACGGACGACTTCAGTTCGCACTTAAGCTCTAGTGTGAGTTAACTATGCCATGTTAAGAAATAAGAATTAAGTTTTTATTATGGTTATTGGTTAGGGAACTTACTACTTAGTCGTTGTAATTGGGCTAAGCTACGAAATATCGGATCATGCAAGTACAAGCAAAAATCAAGCACTTTTAACGTCAATGTCAGGGTCTTTAGTAGACTTTTAATATGCCCATAGTCGTCTGTTAATCATAATAAAGGCATCAAAATTTGGCACTTTTTGTGTTAGCTCTTGCATTGCCTGGTTTATTCTTTTGCTCAGTATTTTCTGTCCAATGTCCGATTTGGAAGTGCTGTTTGGTCATTTAAAAAAATTTGAAGTCATTTTCGGGATTGCAAGTGCAATTTTATGATTTCTCAGCAAAACGTACGCTGAAACTTTACAAAAATTTGGTCATTGCTAACGAAAATGGTTAAATTTTTTGGGTCATTTGTAACTAAAAATTTTGGTCAATTCCGTTGATTAACGGAAAAAAAACTGGCTCTATTCTTTAAAGTAAATCTATCCAAAGCTCGGACGGTTTAATTGCAAATACTTCCTAGAAGCATTGCAGCTCTTAATAGCAACTAGGCGTGTCAATTTATCTAATAACGGAGCTAATAAGGCATGATATTTATAGACACTGCTGTTTATTAGTGTTAATATCACTGCTAATACGATTATGATTGGTTTTATTGCTTGTATTTTCCCTATGGATTTCTTTCTATTCACAACCAAATAGACCATTATGATCTTCATGTTACGACCATCATCTTGAGTTGCTATGTTTTTCTATGCGTATTATACTGGAAAGTTTGGTTAGGATTTGATTTATGTTTGCTAAGGCTGCAGAAGTGCACATCCCTCCTTCCAAAATTGGTCAGTGGCTGGCATGTATAAAATTTTCGATTTTGCTGCTTATAGTCGTGTCAATTAACCAAGGCTAATGTTATTGCACTTCCCTTGGATAATGGGATATTTCTTAAGTATTGGTGAAGCCTTGACCGATTAGTGATCGCGTGGCCAGAGTGTTTCCGACTGAAACGATAGACTTTGAGTTTGATTCCCAGTCGAGTCACATCAAAGACAAGTTTAATCAAATAATTGTAATTGTAATTACGGTTTATTTGCCCGGTCGCCTTTGGGTCGGTAACAGCGAAGAGACCTTGCGATGCTCGAGTCAAGCTGGCACCTGTCCTTCCTCCATACACGGTGGTGGTTTCGCACTGTCCCTTTTATTGTTAAACGTCAAGCAGGGAAGCTATAAATGCTAATTTTTGTAGTCTTTGGTTTAACCTGACCGGGAATCGAACCCTAGTCTACCGTTTTATTAGCAGACGCCCTATCCACTTTAGCATCGATCGGTTTTTGTTTGAAATAGCTACTTGACTACCGAGTTTCGTTTGTGGTTGATGAAACCAAAAGAGATTTTATGGTTCATTGACTTCGGAGTCATTCGGATATTTTCGGTTTCAGTCGGAACTGGTCGAGTTTTACTATTTGTGGAAGAAAGTGCAAGACAGTTTGATGGTGCTGCCTCAAAGCAAATTGAAAAGACAAGCCGCAATGAAGCGAAATGCGAAAAACACCACAACAACAACTGAAACCGGTAGGAAGCAATACTTTTAAGTTCGATTCCCAAGATGGCTAGCCAAAGCATTTTCGATCAATATTGTACTTTTAGCTGAAGCCAGCTCGAGCGAAAATGATTCAGCGGAAACGGACGACAGCGGGAAGGAATCAAACGAATGCAAGTCTTGTAAACACTGCCACACAACCAGTAAGTTTATTGTTTTCTTGAATAAGACGTTTGTTTTATCGATTAATACAGAAATTTTTTCAAATTTTCTCTTTTCAAATACATGAGTGGTTATTGTGTTATGGTAATTACGTTTTTAGTTACTAAGTTTTTTTTGTAAGGCATGCCGTATTTTGGGGCAATTGTCCCGTAGCCCGCGAAATTGAGCCCACCTGCCAAATACAACAAGTATGGCTAATTCCGACGGGTGAACAAGTGAAGAGACCAAAAAGATTATCACATAAATCGATCGAAAGGGTGTTGGCCAAAATCTTTACTTTGACTTGACTAGGATTCGAACCCGAGTCTTTCGCTTTAGCAGCAGACAACCTATTCTACAAACTTTACTCAGTGGTTGGTTAAGTGTTGGTATAGTTGTTACCAGCTCCTGTGAGATGAATTTTTGCAATCAACTTTTTCTAGCTTCAGAAGACTGGGACATTGGTGGTAAAACCAGTGTGATGCTGTGTACGAAATGCAGGATTAAGTTTAAGAAATATGGAGTAAACGCGCATCTGGAAATTGACTTGGACAACCAAACACCGTCTGATGTAAGTCGCTATTTATTCTATCTTCTTGGTTCAAGATTGTACGCAATTTTCCGAATGGACATTTTCCCGAAATTATAAACAATTTCCCAAATGGATAGTCCCGAAATTATACTTGTTTTTCCGCTAGGACATTTTCCCAAAAAATTATACACAATATTCTGATTGGACGTTTTCCCAAAATTGTGTTTACCTCTTATTAAATCCAAACACAATTAGATTTGCTTCTTGCAGAAGTGAAAATGTAGCAATTTTTTTTCGGTGCGACCTAATTTTAGAGGTTGTCTGATATCAAGTTCCCCTAGTCTCTCACTCCTGTTGGTAATCCCGTTTAGATATTTAGATATTTCTTGTTGGCTTAAACTTATCCCCAACTTTCCTCAAAGTGGAAAATTTTTTCTGATGAGTTAAAAACATTAACCGTTTACCGGACAATGGAAAGCTATTCCTTTGCAGAGAATTGGAAGTCAACGTCTCTTTCATAAGAGGAAAAGCACTCCGAATTCCCTGTGTTTCGCGCTACAAATAATGTGAATCGTAAATAGATAAATGCCCTTTACTTTTTACTGTTTTGTATCGTTTTTTATTGTTATTCTTGTTGTTAATTTTTTGGGAGAGAGAGAATGGGAGGATCGACTTAAAACAACTCCGAAAAGGGGACATGATAATGGATGAATTTCCCGAATCGGTATGAAGCATGTTGTGACATAATGTGCAATTCTAGTTTGGTGAGACGGAACGGAGGACTCCTTTGTCCTCTTTGTTTCCCGATGCGGCAGACCTCCACACTCCTCCCTTCATGTTTAAACCAATCAAAGAGAAGTTGAAGGAAAGCCACGAATCCTCCCCGGAAACTGAAGAGAGCTCGGAAGCGCCAGAAGAAAAGGTTAGTCCATAAAATAGACATTATTTGGTCCGGCCATAACCACTTGAAGCATCTTTTTACACTTTCTCAGGACTTACATGTACCGGTACTTCAAAGTTTTTTTTTTGTTTAAATATTTTTTGGACTCGAAATTTTTATTAGTATTGCTAGAGATATCTAATATATTATAAATTTACATGAAAATCAGTAGCGCTATAAAAGCTTTAAAGGTTGTTGTTAAGAAATTGCATAGAAGAAGTTAGAAAACTAAAAATTTGACCCTTTTTGTCTGCTCAACCTATTTTTTTGTTTGTGTAGAAAACCGCAAAACGAAGATGGAAGAGTCAAAAGGAAGGTAAAGATGTGAAAGAAAAAAGAATAAAAACAGAGGTTAGTTACCGAAATTTTTTGTGCCATATTTTGTGGTTCATAATTTTATCTGCTGGGCATTCAGTAATTTAAACTGAAAGAAATTGCTTGTATGTAATTAGAGCGAAAATCAATATTCTTGAGCTGTTGCTGAATTGTTGTTGTATAGAAATTGACATTTATTTGCAAGGTGATTAAATTTTTAATAAAGTAAATTTATCTTAAATAAGATTTACTCATTAATTATTAAAATATAATCCATACGCTTGCGCTGTATTGATAGCAAACCACGCCAGTTTGCTTATGACATTAAATCTTAACGCATTTGAAAACAGAAAATTTGAAATTAAAAATCAATTTTGTAAGGACATAATCTTGTAATTATATAGTATTATTTTTTGCTTTTAACATCCGTAAAAATCAAGCAAAATAAATATTCAGAAAGAATCAAGTTGTGCTAAACGGCGTGTTTTGTGTCTCAAAGGAATGAAAGTTACTGAAAAAAAAAAACCAAGTGTGCCTGAAATTTGGGTATTTTTAAAACAGATAATTTGAATTTATCGCCAAAAATGGCGTAACCTTTTTGTGGATGTTGTAAAATTTAAAAATCGGCGCTTAAAACGGAGCTAATACTTAAGGAATCCGAAGATGCTGTGCCCTTGCCGACCCCGAAGACTCCTTTAGCTGATGCAGAAGAACCGAAGTCTCAGGACAGGTAACTCTACAATAAAACTTATATCGATCTTATTCTTGCAAAACCTCGCTGTGCAATAAGTACTGGAACTTTAATAAGAAAACTACTCAACAGTTAGTCTATTAAGTGAGTGTTATCTGCTATTGGTAGACTTAGGGTACCGCTAGATTTGACACCATTAAGAGGAACAGTGTGAAGTCTGTATAACTAAAAACTGATGGTTGACAGTTGGCAATTCGACTCGGAAGACCGCATGGTCCCCGTGCTGTCTCCTCGCCAAGGCAACTTAGTGAATGAATATAGGTAAACCTACTTAACGCCGTGAAAATTGGTATTGTGTTTTTTTTGCAGTAGTGCAAGTGGTAAAAAAGAAGTTAAGAAAGAGGAAGCTCCATCCAAACCTTCTGACTCCGTTAATTCACTCCATTCGGTTTATCCGGTCCATCCCATTCCTGTTCCTGCTTATCCACCAAAGCCGCGTTTTTCCGCCTTCCGAAATTCTCCCTCCTGCTCCGAAATCCGAACCCTTCACCAAAAATTCTCCAGAATCCGAAGTTAAAGAGGAAAAGCGGAGTCTGGGCGGAGTCACTCTTCAGGACCCTTCCCACCTGCTCTCTATTCGTCTCAAAGACCCCTGTTTGTTCCTCCAGGTCACGTGGTAAAACCGGAACAAGATGCAAAGCCTCCAGTTCCAGGTTTTCCAAGGTTTCCAATACCACCTCAAGTATTAGCTGTAAGTATGCAGTTTTACCTTGCTACTTAAACGTAAAAAGCACCGTAGTAGAAAAATGTCTTACCCTTTTTCTTCGACTTAAAGTTTTGATAGCCGATAATCTACAAAAAGTGTTCGTTTAGTTATAAAGCTACGGAAGCTGTAAAATAGGGCGTCATTTACTATGCCAGCCCCCTCTTTAAATCGTTTTCTTGCTGCCGGGTCAAAAAGATACCAGACAGAACAATAAACTACCACGTATGGGAAAACGCTATCACTGTCCAAAAGTTTGTTTTTACTTGGTAACATTGTTAAATTTTTAATTTTGAAAAAGCACTAAACTTTGAACCGTGATTCAGTATTTTGAAAATCGAAAGTCGTAAAATAAGCTCGAATACGGTGCAAAGGTTTTTTGAGTTTTTCATTGTTTTACCTCTTCCTTATAAATAGTATTTTAACACCTAGGTTGACTTGAAATTAACATTTTTAGGCGACCACTAACAATCCGTACACTTCTCCCAGCTCAGAAACAGCAAAGCAATTGCCACGACCCTTCTTTAAGGAAACTCCTCAAACCGAAAGAACTCCGCAAAAAGCGGATCCATCACAATCCGTGTCTGATCCAAACCGTTCGTATCCTAAGGCAACAGACCACAAGCCAGGTTCGTAGCAATATTTGATGATTTCAAGTTAAAAATCATATGAAGGCTAAATTTTTGAACGCAATCCAGTTTGTCTCTTCGCTTTGCTGTTTGTGTGTTTTGTCCCGATTTCTTAATTACCACGAACGAGTACTTCTCAGTAGAGATTTTGACAATAAGTTTAATTTTGGGGTCTAAGATGTTAAAAACAGGTGGTTCAATGTTTTTTCAGTTTTTATTTTTGGTAATTAGACTTACCATCTTTCTCATTTTGTTCATTGTGAGATGTGTTCTTCTTTTTCCACTAATGTTTTGTAGATTGCCTTTTACACTTGTTGCACTCATCCCAATCAGAATTTTTTGTAGCTGAATTTTGGATGTTGCTGGCAGCACTGAATGTTAACTATTTTAACCTTACATCGCCGCTTGATTTGTTTAGAGCACTTCGAATTCGGAATGACTTACAAACACCAATAGTTTTTTTTTAGTTTTATCCTTTCAACCAAATGTGTTTCCATTGTAATTTTTGCACCTTTTCTAGAACATCCTTCAACTGCTTTACCTTCTTCTATTGAAACAACCAATAAACTACAATCTATTCAAGTCCCTACTTCATCTTCCAAAGGGTAAGTTACACAAAAAAATAGTCAATACAACCGTGGATGGTTAGTGTTTGCTTAACGAGTTATCAACTTGACCACAGACGAGTTTAGACCGTGGTTTAGATTTTTTCTTACGTATGAAACTTGGATTGTTTTTACATGCGCAAGTTTTTGCTAATATTTTTGGTTTGTTTTCAAAAGAGAAATGGTAAAAAACATGAATTGTAATTGCATCTTTGTTCGGCAACTTAACCATTGCTGCCTTGGACAGGAGACAACGAAGGGGCTTTGCTATCTTCGAGTTAAGCTTCGTACCTCTAGTATAGCTTGGTGACGTAATAGCTCAGAAGTAAATGGCGAATATTTTTTAGAACCTACTTTGTTTATTCAAACTTCAATAATTTTTTTAGAAAAACTTTCAAGCAATTTTGATTCGAATTTTTTATTCAACTTATATAGCAACGAGGCCTTATTTTGCAGTGTTTCCAACGAAAATCCGCCGATTATTGAAGTTGAAGACGACGACAGTGACAAAGAAATAGGACCTCCCATCCTCCCAGAGCACCACATAACTCTAGCTCCTCATAATGTGAGTTCAAAAAAAAAATTCTCACCCCTAATTTGTTGATCTTAACCACTGTTTTCCAATAGCTGAGCTTGAACAGAGATTGGCTATTGTTGCTTGTAGCACAGTATGTATAACTAGTTACTGCTCTTAGCCTCTAGGTTTCTTTTGCATTACAACATTGACTAACACTGCCCTTTCGGTCAACCGTTAGTCGTGTTTTGGGAAAGGGTTCGAGCCAGTTTTCACATTTTGGATTATGAATCCATTGTTGTAATCATTACGTCATGGAGGTGAGTCTTGTGTAAATTTCTCTGCTCTAACCACATTAATTAAGTTACTCTAGCCGAATGAGATTTCACTACATAAAATTGTTAATCAGTTGCTAGAACGTAGTTTGATCCTAGGTTCAAAGAGGTAAAAAATTGAGCTAACGTGCGTTTACCCCATTTTCGATTTTTTTGTTGAAACTAGACGATTTTCAATATTGGATTTTCAATAACTACCGGTATGTTTTTTTCAATATTGCATGCACATTGCGCAATTACTGTAACAGACAGGCAGCCACTTTATTGTTAACTATAAAGAAAAAATGCGAATTAATAAATTTCCAAAATTCTTAAATTTGAAATTATTGGCTTGGCAAAACGGCATTCTATTGAATCTTTTTTTATAAACCAAATTTCATGCTATGAACAATAAACAACGACAAATTTCCACGAATATATTCTGAAAGGCTTTGAAAATATATTCCGAAATGGATTATAGTGACGTCATTGTGCCTTTTTTGTTTGTTTTTGCAGTGCTAGTCACTTTTGCTTCATTTCAAGCCTGACAAAGATGGGCAGTAAAGCACTTTGGCTAGCTCAACGAAACTTTTTGTTGATGTTTCAGGACTTCCCGGTTAATTTTCAGTTTTACCGTGACGGTTTGCCTGATTTTCGTCGGTCAGGACAACGGATTATTGTGCATGATGGAGAAAATAAAGCAAAGTATGTCTTTTGTCTAAGCCATTAAAGAGATACTGCTTGAAATCAGTTTTATTGGGAGAAATGACAACTGCTTGAGGTAGTAAAGAGGTGCCCCAAACCTTTTTCGACCCTTCCTTTTATTCTCAAAAATACGATTTAGTCCGTTTGACTCCGTGCCATTGTTAACTCTGCAGCAATTTTGTGACATCACAAAAAGGCATAATTTTGCAAAAATTCTAGCAGACTAAGAAACGCGATTACCAACTGTTAGCAGTGAGTAGCCTATAACCAAATCTGAAAATTTGGCTACTGCTACTGGAATCTGTAGACCTAGGCTACCAGTATTGATCTACAGTTGGCCTTTTGTGATGTCACAAAATTGCGAAATGCATGGTTGCCTATAGTACGGATTAAAACGTTTTTTCGCGAATAAGGGAATTGTTGAAAAAGGTTTTGGGGGCCACTTTATAACCTCAAGTAGTTCTCATTTCTTCAATAAAACCGATTTTAAGCAGTATCCCTTTAAACATTAATTCAAATTCTGAAAGCCATTAGCTTTACCACACAGCCCCTGCTGTTGGGATGTAGAATCCGAAAGAGGAAGGTGGAATTTCCACACCGCTCAAAGAGTTGGCAGTTTCTCTGTTTCTGTCCCGAATGAAGCATGGGTGTCTTTGGAATTGCGCCATTTTGCTCCTAATTGTCCGACATGTGTTTTCTCTTTTCTTGCGAGTAAATCTTGTTTTGAACGTCTTTTTTGAGGCGTTTTGCTCACAGAACCGAATCATTGAAGCTCAGCATGCAAAGCAAACCCTACTGTTTGATCAGCAAAAATTTTAATTTTGAGTAGAATTTGACTCATTATGAAATGTAAAACGACTTATAAGCTATTAGACGTACCGATACGATGTATAGCTATTATCTGTACTATGTAATTTTCAGAATTGCAAGCTATCCTGGGTTTCTGTGCAGCCGCACCGATTTTGAATGGGTACCAACTCCACGAAAAGACCAAAAACAAAAAACTCAAGAAAAGAATCTTCCTCAACCACGACCAAATCCAACTACAAGCAAAGTTCCCGTTGAAAAAAGCAAGGAAGTACCAAGGCCGAAACCGAAGACTGAAATAAACGTAAGATCTCTAATGCTTTTTCCTTTGAATATCTTTTCTTTAGGGAGCAGAGAGATTGTTTTACGATTTTTTCTCCACTCTGTTTTGGTTTAATGTCAGCTGTTTCAATTCCTTTCGACGTGTTTTTCATGTTTTCTTTTTACTGCAGACATTAAAATTCAAAATATCGAAAGTAGATTGGAAAGGAATTGCTTAGAATCTGTTTTGAAACTGACTGCAGTTCTTTTTCACTTGCCCTGCCTTCTTGTGCGAAGTTGTCTGAATGGCTGCATTTTTTGAAAAAAAAAACCCTCTAAGATCTATTTTTGTTTTATCGTGTATCTCCTTTCAGGAGACGTTTTGCTCTTACCCAGGCTTTGGAATGTGGTCCTACTTTGAATTGGTGCGAAGTTGTGTCCACGACCCCTCTTTTGCGAAAGGAGTTGGGTTGCTCCAACAATCTAAATTGTTAGCTGAGCTCTTTTTTCTTTATTGCTGGAATGTTGATTTTTAGTTTTGATTTTTGAAAGTAAATGCTGTATTTACCGAAAGCTTTTTTAGTGGCCTTATTTTACTGAAAAAATAGTTGTCTTTGTTGACATTTTGATGTTTGATTTAGTTATTAGTAATAAACAATATTAGTTTCAAGGGTACATTTTTATCTCCAATATTTTACAGCCTCCTAGTGGTCACGTTACCCCGAATAGAGAGCCTCCTCGTACATATGCGAACGTTCATATGAGAACGGCCAGCCACGGTCCTCCTCATGGGCGCTTGTCAACTTCAAGCAATATCCAAACCCCAACTTTGCCTACGGACCAAAACAAGTGAGTATGCGTTAAGGTATTCGAGGAAAAAAATGTGGTGAGGAGGATCTTGAAGAGCCATGTGGAATTTTGTATTTGTGGTTTTTTTAGGAGAATTGCACTTACGACATTTGCAATCTACAATGATGAAATATGCATTCCAGATAGAAATTCTAGTAAAAAAAACACAAATATCTAAATAGAAGTCATGTTGAAAACCGGATGTCGTAGGTTGGTTTTTGAAAAAGAATCTTTGCGATGAGGAAGTTCATTAATCTCTTGGAATATGTTGCCATGATTGCATCGACTCCACGCTACGGGGGCAAGGTGGCGTCAAGTTTTCTGCATTAATGAATTGTTTTATCTTTGACATGATATGGCATAATGGTTGTATCTTACATTGGTTCGAATCCCATCCAAGGTGAAGCAGTGCAACTTATGACGGTATATTTTCTATTTTAGGCATGCCCCCTCTCATTCTTCCCCGTATGCCGCTTTGGGGCCTGTGGGCACTCCCGCTATTGAGCAGCTTCGCCAATACGCCAATATAGATTCCCAAAGAGAGCAAGCCCTTTCAAACTTGATTCCTCACGTTCAAACTCCATTGCCATTCCAAGCTGTAATGGCCGCGGTAAGTTGTAATATTTTTCAACGATTTTATTTGATTACAATTACAGCTCTTTCATTAATTTCGTGTTGTGTTGTCTTCGAATTGTTAGAAGTCAATCAGCTAGGTTTACTGCTTTAAAATGTGACCAAGAGTCGTATTACAATTTATATTGTAATTAATTACGTTCTTTGGAGTGAGTGAATTTCATTTTTGAGACAAGCTGCCGCCTGTCTCCCCCCCCCCTTTTTTGTTTTGAAGCTCTACAACTGGAGTCTACAAGTTCTTGCTGCTCGTTTTTCTACTGAGTTTGAAACAGGGAAGTTGTGTATGCCAATTTCAAGGTATCTACTTTGACTCGAGCGGAAATCGAGCCCATGGTTATTGATTTAGAAGCAGACGTTTTGTCCTTGACAAACTTGTAACACTGACTGGTAAAGTTTATTTTTTCGGTTCTTGCAATTTTTCAGCAATCCGAACGAGATCTGCACGCGCGCGAACTCCGTGAACGTGACTTGAGGGAGCGAATGCCCAAACAGGGTCTTCCCAAACCTTTTGACCATATGGACTCCCTGGCAGCCGCCATGACGATGCAAGGACTTAACCCTGTCACGGGATTGAGTCCAGGCCTATTGAATCCCCAGGTTTTTGACCAACTTCGTTATCCAGGTAACTGCTAAAACCATAATGTTACTATGGTTATTTTTTACACATAAATTCTACCAGAGTTAAATTGTTTACCAGGGTTGTGTTTTTCCAGCTTATTTTTGCCAGGGTTGAATTTTCCTACCAAGTCTTGTTTACCAGGGTGTTCTTTTTCCTAGCTATTTCTTACCTCGATTGTAATTTTTATTTTGAGCATGTAGGATTAGTATCGTATGACATCGCAAAAGTTCGCCACGTGAAGGTCAAACTTGACTGTTTTATTGTTGATAGACGCACAAAACTACTGCTGTTTTTGCCGCTTCACGCCATCGTAGATTATTACAGTTAAACATTTAATATTAATTTGTGGTTTCTCATTTTATAGTTACGTTTTGTATTATTTTAGGGGCAGTTATGGGGATACCAGGAGCGCCGCAAGTGGTACCTGGTTCGATCCCTGGTCTCCCTGCAGTGTTTCCTGCTGGTATGGATGTGCTACAACAAAATCCTGCCGAAGCAGAAAGAATATTAGCTGCCAGGTAGATTTAAAATTAAAACTCCGTCTTGCTAAACTTAACTAATTTGTTGTTCGTAAGCTTGAAACGTTTCACTTCCGGCTGGCTTGTCCTCTGTGACTCGGCATGAGTTGCATAGTTAAGAATTTATTTTTAGTGGCAAATTTTTTCAAAGCAGCATTTCACCAAAAATAGCACTCAGTAACTAAGTTGCACTTTTTTATAGGAACAATTTTAAAAACACGAGGTTCATGTTTGCTAAAAATTTGAAGAACAAATTAAGAGCACTGCTTAGCATGAAACAAATATTTAAGAATATAGTCCAGTACAATCTATTTGAAGTCAACCAGCGGAGCTTTTTCAGCCTTTTTGTATTGCCATAGTTCATTAGTATGAGGGGTATTTCAAAAATCATGTTAATCCCGAAATAGCTTTTACCGAGCAAGAATGATTTTGACTTTTAAGTTACGACATTATTCGATGAAATTTAAGAACAGCCACCCTCAACCCAAAACTTACTGATTTTACAAAAAAGTGGAATTCATTTTTGTGTAATTACAGAGCACTTGAGCAATATCGTTTGGAGTTACTTCACAATCATCAACATTCCCATGTGCACTCCCATTTGCATTTACACCCTCAAAATCCCCCACCTCCAGGATCCACTGTTTTTCCGCAATCAGTCCCCCCAGTCAACGATGCAATGGTGAACCCTTATGCTGCTGCTAATGCCTTAGCCCTACCACCTCACGCTGCTATGGCTGCAGGAGTGGATCCAGTGCACGCTGCAGGTAAAGATTTTTTGAAACGTTTTTAAAGAGAAAGTGCGCACCAGAAAATGAAGGTGATGATTTGCTGGAAAATTTAATGTTGAAGGGAGTAAAACGACAATGATAAATATTCGTCCGCGCATTTTTCGTTTGCTTTTTTAGGGATGAAGATTAGGGCTGAGTTTGGGTTAGAGTTAGAAATGGTTCAGAATTAAATAGATAAATATTTTCCTTGAAATAAAGAGCCTTTCATAAAATTATTGTGTGTAAAAAATTGCCTACTGTTAATCCTGATTATTTCTCAAAAATCGTCCGGCCTTTCTAGCTATCTATACCCTGTCAATATTGTAAGAGATAAATTTAAATAAATGGACCATATGTCTGTCTGTCGTGATAGCCTATCCACAAAACTTGCAGTCTAGTACAGCTGCTGTTACCTTTTACGAGTTATGGGTTAGCTCTTCATTTTTTGTTAGGCTTACCTTGCTAGTCCAGCCGATAAAGAGTGATGTTTTTTGAAACGGTAACTGTCTTTGGCTGCTATTTTTGTGAGAAGGCTAACATGGAATTTACGGCAGACACGGTATGTAGAATCGACTTTTTTTCATATTTGCAGCCTCTCTCAATCCTATGCTTTCTATTGGTGGAATTCGACCCCCAGGGATCGTCCCCACTCCTGGGGTCCCCGTTATCCCGCCAGCTATATCGGGTGCTGATCCCACATCCTTTCTTCTGTCCCAAAACCACCAACTCCAAGCGGCCCTACACGAAAATCTACTGGAGCAGCAGCAGAGGGCAGTGATGGCGCAACAGCATGAGTTGCTTTCGAGACTAAGTTTTGGGTCGAAGCCATAGATGCTTGGTTTTTGATTTTTTTAAAAATTTTTGATGTTTTTTTTTTCAAGTAATACTGCTTATGCCCAAGCTTTGCTTCATTTCTTTCTAGACGTTGATTGAATATCGTATTCTTTGGCAATAAATTAATTATACCTATAAAAGCAATAGTTTATTTTTTACTTAAATGGAGAAACATAAAGCGAGACAGCCTATGGTCTTTAGTGGATAGCATTTGCTACTAAAACAGCCCCTCTGGCATGATTTCCAGTCAGTCAAACCATGCATTTCAAATTGGTGTTAGCAGTTTTCCTGTTTAAGTTGCAAGGAATATACACAGACTCTGTGGGCTATAGAGCTTCGTTTTGATGGAAAAATAGGTGAACACAAGAGTAGTCTCCTAGTCCAATACTGTCATACATGCGCTAGCGGTATACTGTCAGCGCATTAGCGCTAATAGGTGTTTAAGGCAAGCTTGGGCATAGCATTGCAACTTGACCGCTATTTCATATAGTCCTTGTTGGTGTTTGTTTTAAAATGCCATTGCCCATTGGTTTTAATGTTGAAGATAAGCCTCCATCATATATCTACTATGGAGTAATTAAGTTGCTGCTGTGCGGTTGAAATTTGCATTGGCCGTTTTAAACGTCTTTTAAATTGTCTTGTTTAGAGGTGTGGTCCAGTTTATTCTTTTTTTGTCGCCACAGCGTAGAAACAATACTAATTTTCGAAAACGCTAATTGGGAGATTTGACTGGCTCGGGAATACGGAATACATAGATCTTTGAGTTTCACGATGAAGTCAAGAAAGAAAAATTTCCAATTCTCATTTCTCATCTTTCAGCATTTAAAGCCATATGTTATAAGACAAATATCATTTGGCAAGATTTGGCCCGTTTTGGGATTGGACCATCGGTAGGCTATTTTTTGCTGACTTACGTTAATGCAAACTTACTCTCGTATATTTGCTGTTGAGCTATTTTACCCTGTCAACTTTTCATTGAGCTTGTCTGCGAAATTGCACAGAAGGTTGCTGTTGCTTGCACTTGTACAAAAACTAGAAAGCCTGGATGGCATTTGGCAGATTTGAGTCGTTTTTGACTTGTAGTGGTTTTCGTTCTTGTTATTTCGTAGAAGCCGTTTGGCTCCTATGTGCTATTTTGTTTAATGAAATAAATTTTTTAATTGGTTGCAAAAAATTTTGTTATTGTTTTCGCCTTTCGGTTTGCGTATTGTTTTTGGTAGATTACTTTTTGGTTTAGGGGATTTACTTTTTGTTTTTGGTTAGCCTGAAGGACTTGTGTACGCAGGGGCTGAGTGCTGAAGTTTTCATCTTCATTGCCCGCTTTTCTGCGAGGGCTGCGGGGGCAGCAACTCCCGATTAATCCGTCACATTTTACGATCTTCCATCACTTCCGTCATTTCGCTTGGGTGAAGTCCCAAGCGATTCCACACAAGATTTTCAAATGTAATTGGTCCATCTAGTTCTATGTCGTCCAACTGGTTTTTCCCATTTGCTTTGGCAAGTAAAGCTTGTTTGGGAAGTCTTTCCTGAGGCATTCTGCTTACATGGCCAAACCATCTAAGCTGAGAAATTTTAATTGTGAGAAGTAGCGGTTCGATATTAAAAGATTTTCAAATCTCAGAGCTACGTACCTTGTTAAATATTGCAACTCCTTCGATTCTTCGATGAAGTTTTCGAGTGTTTTATTGTTAATGCTGCTTTTCCGCCCTGGTCTGCCGGTTAGAAGTTTAAATCCTTGGTCATTTTCCAATTCTGAAAGGTCTTTATATCAGAGATTCTTGAACTGGATTAGATGTTTCTCAAGTGGTAAACGATATAAATTCTAGGAGAGCTACGTACTCAAGCAAGATACGGATCGTCGTTTTCTGGTGTATTTTCTTCATTCAAATCGATAACTCGCCAAAACATTTGCAGATTTCTTGCTTGACATTCAATCTTGAAAAGGTTTTGTTACTTTGAACTCAAGTTATGAGTTAATTGCAGTTGTTAATGATTTACTGACGGTTATATAAAGTTCACAAGATTATTTATTCTTCTGCGGCTACGTTTTACTTTTGTTTAAGGACCACAAAAATGCCAGAGAACAGAGAGATATTTATTTTGCCACAAAAGTGCAACTTTGAATAATTAATTTACGTTATCAACAAGAGAAAAAACTAAACACTTAGCGACCAGGACTCTGGAAGGGACTTTTCAGTCTTCGGGTCAACAAACTCCTGTTGGCATATGCAATAGGGTGGAGTGAAAAAAATTTTTTTTTGGAAATTCAAAAAAGTGTAGTTTGGAAATCCTGGCAAATGGTCTAAAAAAAAAAGAAAATTGACTTGAGCCAGTTGCCACCTACCATGGGCTGGCTACCCCCCCAAAAATTGGTTGCGGGGGTAAAATGGCCATAAAATCATGTTACTTGATAACCGCTAGTCGTAGAGACCTGATTTATAGCTCAAAAGTTGCAGAATCATCATGTTTCTATGAGTGCTAAGAGAACTTTTTTGTCTATTTCAATCATAAAAAAAGTTACAGTCAAAAAACTAGTTTTGGCAGGTGTAACATAGCTTTTTTTAAGGATTAGGTAGACGTAGGCTTACGCCTACTTAATCCTTACAAATTTTTAAAGATTTTTTTCTTTGTAGATAAGTAATTAGGTGCTTAGTACTATTAATGAAATAACTTGATAACCACCGTAGTTTATAGCTATGACAACCAGGCGAAGTGCAAGCAACGTTAAAGTTTTACATAGTGGATACACTTTCACTGGAAGTAAAAGCTTTCCATCCGGTATACTACCCACCAAATGTCAAGTGTTAGAGAGGATCATCCAATTCGAAAATTTTAGAACTGTAGACGTTGCAAATGATGTTGCTAAAGAAATACATGACAGATGGGTGTGGTGTAATGTTTATCCACTACATTACTTAACTATATCTAAAAAAGTACAGGCACTGGTGGTAGCTTTCAGCAAACTTGATCGGTATCCCGAGAAAAAACGTGGAGCATCTTTTTTGGAAAAAGAAGCGGAGTTCTTGTCAGATATAGATAAGTTGTTCGACGTGTTTTGCAATGACAATGAACAACGAAGACGTTTGGAAAAAGACCACAAGTTGCGAATGACTGATGAAGATTTTGTATTTTATGACGATCAAAAGAGTCGGCGTATTGGAAAATGTTTAGATGTAGCTTTGCCTTTGACCTCATCTGACCAAAAATTTATACGACGTTCAGAATCACATGTCAATGCCCCAAGTTCACAATGCCAAAATGAAATTATTACTCTGTCAACTACTGATTATGTCTCGGAGTCCGAATCTTTGGCATCAACAAGCACAGACACATCACAATCATCTGCAGTTTCTCAGTTCTTAGCGGAAATGCCAAATCAATCCATTCAAAATCGCAAAAAATGGCCAAACCTTGCCAGAATTTGTGAACGCTACCAGCTATCGGATAGAGCAGCTTCTGCAGTTGTTAAGTGTCCAAGTGGATGTTGGTTTAGTTACTGAAGATGATAAAACACGCATCATTGATCGTAGTAAACCACGAAGAGAGCGTGAAAGATGCCGAAACGAAATTCGGAGCAAAGAGCAACAAAACTTTGGATTGGTGAACGCAGTGTATTTGGATGGCCGCAAAGATGCAACCCAAATTGTTGCACAAGGTCCAAATGAGAAGCATTATCGGTCTGTTCAACTGGAAGAACATTATACAGTAGTTGGTGAGCCAGGAAGTTATTACCTTACTCACTTTTCTCCTGAAGATGGCAAAGGTAGAACAATTGCCCAAAAGTTGTTTGATTGTTTCAGTGGTACGGAATTGGAAGGCAAGCTTGCAATAATTGGCACTGACGGTACTGCTTCTATGATCGGCAAACATAATGGATGCATTCGAAGTTTAGAAGAATTATTACACAGACCTCTTCAGTGGGTTGTGTGTTTACTACCCACTAATGAACTTCCCTTGCGACATGTGTTTGCTGCTTTGGATGGGGCAACAAGTGGTCCAGATACATTTGCCGGACCAATAGGTAAAAAAATACAGGGTCCTGTATCAAGTTGGCCAGTTACTCAGTTTAAGCAAGTGTTCGTCCCTATTTCTTCTTTTCCAAAACTTCCACCTCATGTCATTGATGACCTGAGTACAGATCAATACTACGCTTACAAAATCTGTTTGGCAATTATAACTGGTAATTGTGATGATGATCTACAATATTTGGAAGTTGGCCCAGTGGTGCATTCAAGATGGTTGACTTTGGGCTGTAGAATTTTGCGGTATTACGTGTCACTTGATGAACCACCTCAGAACTTGGAAATTTTAGTTAACTTTTGTTTAACTGTTTATTTTCCCACTTGGTTTGAAATCAAGTTATACAACCAACTAACACATGGTTCTAAAGTTCTTTTCAACTTGATCAAAAGAATTAACAGTCTGACAAATCAAGATCTTCGACAAGTAGCTCAAAATGTTGTTCAAAGAAATGGATATTTTGGCCATCCAGAAAGCATTTTGATCGCAATGTTAGGAGATGACGATCAAGCTGTTCGAGACAAGGGCGTGAATCACGTTCTTTCACTTCGCAAGAACGACACCTCAGTTCGTTTATTTCACCTTCCTACTTTAAACTTGGAAGCAGACACATACTATGAGTTGGCTGATTTGGAAATTCGTCAGCAACAACCTCCAGCTATTAGACATTTGTCCGATTCTGAAATTGAAGACTGTCGAATGAAACCCTTAATTTTACACCATCCATGCCACAATCAAACTGTCGAAAGACATGTCAAATTGGTAACGGAAGCATCAGCACAAGTCACTGGATTTGAAAGAAGAGACGGGCTTATTCGCCAAAAAATTAGATCTCGCAAATTGCTAAAAAAGTTTGACACTAAAATGCAATTTTCGTAAAATGTTTTTATGTTGTGTTGACTGTTGATAACACATCTATGTTTGCCAGCCTCGCACTCACTTTTGTTGTGCACTTCGCATTACTACAGTAATATGTTGTACGACATACCCCTAAAATCAAATTTCTTAGCAAGTTACGAATTGCAAGAGTTCATGTTAACAAGTAGTGAATCACAATTCTCTGTGATGCAATTTTAGCATGAAAAACCGGTTTCTTGACTGTAACTTTTTTTATGATTGAAATAGACAAAAAAGTTCTCTTAGCACTCATAGAAACATGATGATTCTGCAACTTTTGAGCTATAAATCAGGTCTCTACGACTAGCGGTTATCAAGTAACATGATTTTATGGCCATTTTACCCCCGCGACCAATTTTTGGGGGGGTAGCCAGCCCATGGTAGGTGGCAACTGGCTCAAGTCGATTTTTTTTCTATTTTTAGACCATTTGCCAGGATTTCCAAATTACACTTTTTTGAATTTCCAAAAAAAATTTTTTTCACTCCACCCCAATATGCAATTGGCAAAGTTGTGGTTATTCAAAACTGTGCCACAGGCTTAAAAAACACTTGGCTAGAGGTAGGCAGTAGCTTTGTACTAAAATAGTGGCGCATACGCAGTATTGTTTGGGCAGAAGCATGGGCGTAGAAGCTCAAAATGATTTGGGCGGGCACCAAAGTTTTGCCCGAAAAATCACTTCAAAGTTGCCTCACAAATCAATCGTTTCTTCTGCCCAAATTGTGGTGACCTCCAAAAAAAAAGAAAAAGGTCTTCACTCACCTTGAGACGGTCTTTCTATCAAGCGTTCGGAATATTTTACGAGGCAAACTTGCCCAAACGACATGAAATTGCCCAAAACTTTGACGCAATATTGCCCAAAAAATATGAAATTGCCCGAAAATTTGACGCAAAATCGCCCAAAATATATGAAATTGCCCAAAATTTGGACACCTTACACCAACCGGGGGGGCCAGTGCCCCCCTGGCCCCCCACCTCCTACGCCTATGGGTAGAAGAATCAGCGCTACTTTCAAAAACGAGACAGTAGCAGGTTACCGGTAGGTGAATCATCTAAGAGAGAAACTTTTGCATTGATGGCAAGTTGGCGCTAGAGATCCTAGTAATTCTTTGTAAATTTGTGATGTCATACTCATGAGACAAAATTGTTGGCGTAATTGTTTCAAAACTTGTGACTTCAGACAAATACTTATACATTATATACAATGTTGAATAGAGTGACAAATAATTATCGGTAGGCCTAAGATTATAGGACATAAACAGATGATTGTTCGTGGTAAACTGTACAGTAAAGCTTAGCGCTGGAAGGGAAAGCCAAGATAAACAAATCATTTCGTTTGCAGCTTCTGAGCCTTTGTCTGTTCGGAGTTTCTGTTTGCAAAAGCTGTCAGCCCCAAGTTGGTTTCATTTTCAAGAGTGGATTTCCTATCAAGAATCAAAAAGCTTTAAAGTTTGAGTCATTTGAAGTTACTGAAGCAGTAATATTAGCTCAAGAAAGGATTAAGATATGCTTAATGTACAGACCTGGAATTAACAAGCCTAAAAGAATTAAGAAAGAAAATAGGCCTATTAGCTTTACATCACTATTTTGGTCAGAATTTGAAGATTATTTAAGCAATAAAGTTACTCTGTCAGATAAAATTATTTTGTGTGGTGACTTTAACTTTCATTTTGAAACTAATTCAGCAGATGCAGTGAAATTTCTTAATATGATTGACTGCTATGGTTTTACCCCATTGGACAGTTTTAATAGTAATCCCACACACAGCAAAGGTGGGGTTCATGATGCATTTTTTATTTCAAAAAATGCAATGGATAAAAACTTCATGAAAAATTTAGATGTCGTAGTTGACACTGGAACCAATTCCGACCATTACTTGGTTACTGCTGTTGTAGACACTGCTGGATTACATTGCACCTCTGCTCCATTGGTTAAAAAAATTGTATTAATAAGAAATTTGAAGCAAATTAATTTTGAATTACTAAGATATGATCTGGAACAATCTGATATAGTTCAGTTGGTATTGCAGTGTCAAAACTTGAATGATTCTATTGTTGTCTATCATGATATACTTGGTAAAATCTTAGAAAAGCATGCTCCTCTTGTTCAAAAATATATCAAAACATCTAAAACGCCATGGTGGAATTTGGAATGTCAAAATGCTAGGAGAAGCAGAAGAGTTTTTGAAAGAACTTTTAGGAAGAATAAATCTTTAGAAAATAAATCTAAATTTTATGCAGCATGTAAACAGGCTAATAAAATCTATTGCATTGAAAGAGAAAAATATTTCGAAGAAAAACTAGCTAATTGCAAAGGTAATGCCAGAGCCACCTATAATGTTGTGAATCAGTTATTGGATACCAGTAAATTTTTGGGAAATCTTCCGCCTATCACAAGCACTGCACAAGCATGTCAATTTGCTGACTATTTTAATGCTAAAATTGAACAAATATATAGTGACATGTCTTACCATAATTGCAATACACTTGATGTTGATATAAATGTAGTTAAATCTTCATGTGCTTCCAAATTTAGAAAGTTTGAACCGCTATCTTTAGCTGGTTTAAAAGCTATAATTGAGTCTATGCCATTTAAAACATGTGATCTTGATCCACTACCAACCAGTATTCTCAAGAAGTGCATTGATTTATTACTCCCTGCAATTCATCATATTGTCAATCTTTCATTGAGCCAGGGTTATTTTCCAGATGTTCTCAAAAAGGCATGTGTTTAATCTTTTGATTAAAAATGAGAACTTGGATAATGATAATATTAAAAATTTTAGACCTGTAAGCAATTTGCCTTTTCTAGGCAAATTAATAGAAAAATGTGTTTTTCTCCAAATTAATACATATCTGTGTGAAAATTCATTGTATGGCTATTCGCAATCAGGTTACAGATCTAGCTATAGCTGTGAGACTGCCCTTGTAAAAATACACAATGATATTTTGTCAATTTTAGATGCCTAGTCAAATGCAGTAGTTCTTTTGTTTGATTTGTCAGCTGCTTTTGATACGGTTAAGCATGATCTGCTTAGTAAATTGTCCGCTGAATTTGGTTTTTCTGATGTAGCTTTAGAATGGTTTTCAACCTATTCAAATAATAGGAGCTACTTTGTTAAAGGTGCTGGCTGTACTTCTCATACAGTTGATGTTAAGTCTGGTGTACCCCAGGGTTCAATTTTAGGGCCAGTGCTTTTTAACTTGTATTCTAAAAGTGCTGAATTAATTGCTAATTCACATGGTCTTTTTGTGCATTCATATGCTGATGATATGCAGTGTTATCTTTCTTTTGATAAAGACTTTTCAGTAGACATGATTCAAAAAACAAAATTCGAGCCTTATTGCAAGATTTAAAGCATTGGATGACTTGTAATTTTCTAAAATTGAATGAAAGTAAGACCAAAGTCATCAAAATTTTATCCAACCGTAACATTGAATCCAGAATAATTTCTAACATACAAATTGATGATAGCTGTTCTTTGCCTATGCCTAATGCTTTTGTCAAAATTCTTGGTGTAATATTTGATGACACACTGAACCTTGAGAAGCATATCAGTAGAGTAGTTAGTTCACTTGTTATGGCAATTTACGTAATTTAGGCAGAATTGCATCTAAGCTTACTAAACTTCTAAAAGTTCAGCTAGTTCATTCTTTGATATTGTCCCATATTGATTACTGCAATGCCTTGTTTTATAACTTACCAGAATATTTATTGCACAAGTTGACAAAAGTTTTGTATTCTGCAGTGAGATTTATTTTTGGACTTCGTGGTTCTGCTTTGCGTAAGCATATGCTACCATATTTGAAAAGCCTTCATTTTTTACCAGTTAAATTTCATATTGAATTCAAAATTGCTTTGCTCACACACAAGTGCCTGCATGGTTATGCTCCTACATATTTGAAAAATTTGATCAACTCTCGTTCTATTTCGGAAAGATATAGCTTGCGTGTTAATGATGATAATTGGCTGCTTCAAACGGTAACTAGCTTAAACTTTGCTAGATCCCAATCTATGTTTTCGTGTGCATCACCCAAAGTATGGAATTTGTTACCACTATCTCTGCGTGAAATTGAAACTTTGTCCCTTTTTAAGAAACGTCTAAAAGCATTTTATTTTAATTTAGCCTTTGAGGATATTACCACTGTTTGATGCCAGTATTTTGCTGCTTATTGCTGTAGAATTAGTACCTCTGTTGAGTATTAATTTTATTTCTGTAAAGCTATTTGAATGTTACTTTGGCCCCTTAGTCAGATGCATTGACACTTGTTGGTGTTATCTCAAGGGGGATATAAATTGCAATTATTATTATTATTAAGTATCGGTACGGCACTGACAGACTGAGGTACCGTAAAGTATAATACCGTACAGTAGCAGCCTGGTCAGTTGAATGGTAGGATCAGTAGCCTACTTAAACTGTAAAATTTTGCATGGGGAAAGGCCTTTGCAGCTCGGAATGCGAAAGTATTTTAGTGGAAATTATGATTCAAGTTCAAATATTTTCGTCCCAGGAATCGAGTGAAGAGTGAAGACACCAAAAAAAAGGTCTTCACCGAAAATTGAAGAGTTTTTGTCCCCTAAGTCAAGTGAAGACTAAAAAAAGGTCTTCACCGCAATTTGGAACTATATTCGGCCGAATTTTGTGGGATTTATTCGTGCTGACAGGCCCTTTTTGGTCTGATCATCCAGCGTTCAAATCTCAATGGAGGACGCTAAATCTCGATCAGGGGATGCTAAATCTCGATTGGGGGAAGCTAAATCTCGATCGGGGGAAGCTAACTCTTGATCAGGGGAAGCGGGGTATCGTACAATTTAAGTAATATTGGGTAGGACAGTCACAAACTGACCTGAAAAATATTTTTGATTTGGCAGTGGCTATTTTGCCTCTAGAGGCAAAATAGCCCCATGTTATTTTGCCATTTGGAGGTAAAATAGTCCTAATGGCTATTTTGCCGCAAGTGCCAAACTAGCCCTAAGCCTAATTCTAACCCAAACTCTAACCCTAATCCCAACCCTAGCGCTAACCCAAACCCTAACTCAAACAGAGAAAAAGCACTATTTTGCCTCTAGAGGCAAAATAGCCACTTCCAGACTTCCTTTTGGATTTTGTTACCTGTTAGTTCAGAGATAGTGCAATAGCTTAGAGTTACAGATTAACATTAAACACTAACAGCGCAAAGTACTGTAATGCAAAATAAAACTACATCGAGCACTTTCAACATGAAGTACCGTAATCCAAGTTAAATGTTATCGGTATAACCAAACAGGCTCAAGGAGATGATTGCGAAGGGACTGATTTTGTCCAGTGGCATTGCTAAAGACAGAAGATGGTGGCACCCGAGGGGAGATTTCGTGGCGACAACCATAGGCTAGCAGGATTTTGTAGTGTCGCCCTTTATCACGTAATGCTTCTGCAGCCATGTCGGCTCTGGATTTAGGTGAAAATATTGTTTCAAATGTGGATAAAGACCAAAAAAAAAGGTCTTCATTGCAAATTATATAGTGGAGTTTTTGGCCGGAAATTGTGATAATTGGTTTCACATCATAAAATGGTGTCACCCAGGACGCCCCCCTAGCAACGCCACTAACTTTGTCTTTGTGTCTGCAACCAGCCAGAAAGGCAGGAAAGCAATGCCGTGTACCTGTGAATCAATTGCAAAATATGGCATTACGACAATCAATAATCTGTAATTATTTGTTGCTGTTAAGACTAAAGAGTAAATGACTACTTACTGTAAATCTGAAATTTGATTGCCTGAAAAATTATCTGCACAGGATTTATCTAGCAGCAAACTCAAGACCTAAAAATCTGAAATATATACCAATACCTCTGATTCTGAAGCAAGAGATTTAAGGGAAAATTTTGCAAAATGTTTGAAACAAGAAAAACACAGCAAGTTCAGAGTTGGACCTTTTCTACTGGTAGTTGATAACAATGAATATCTGTACCTATTCAAAGATCCTGAATTACAAGAATTATTTTCTGCATTTTTTCAAGGAAAACACATCAGTAAATGAGTAGTAATTTTAAGTCATTCCACCCTGAATTTGACAATCTAATCAAGCTGCAGTATGAAAGTGTTCTGGACAAAATTTCTATTAACTCGGCTAACAACTAACTACTATGACCTGTCATCTGTTAAAAGTTCTATGACAACAATTGAACTAAAGAGAGCATTGAAAACTGTGTCCAGATTAGGAAAGAATGCTGACAAAGTGACAGCAATGGTTTCCATCTTGCTACTGTATGTGGAATCACATTGGGCCAGTTGCTGTTCATTATTTGGTAACTTGTTCAATGTCTGGAGCAAGGTATTTGGCCATGGAATGACTCTCATGTAATTTTTATTAAAAAAACAGGCAAGCCCTATGTTAGATCAGTTGGTTATTGACCTATTATCATCTCCTACAAATAATAAAAAATAAAAAAGAGTAAATGAGCAAATGAGCACTCACTCTGCAATGTAACACAGCCACATCCTAATCTAAAGAGTAAACTCTCATATAGGTCCCTACAAATGTGTGAGTGACTTTGGTCTACCTCAGGGATCTGCACTCTCTTTCATTCTGTTCAAATAGTATATTAACAATCTGATTTGTGATAGATTTCAAGAATTTGTATCTAGTATTGTAGCCTCTTTGCAGACATACCAAACATGGAGTGTTTTGCAAACTCCATATTGTTTCTCCATAATTAATTGCACTATTAAGTTCATTTTACACTGAGATGACTTTGTTCGGGAATCACTGGCAACCTTACAAGACATGTGGAAACTTTAGATCCTGTTCAAAAACCTAGATTAATTAATTATTGAGAAAATTTAGAGTGTCTGCAAAAAGAGACCATTTTCAGAATGTCTGCAAAGTGGCTACCTGACTGTAATCAAAAAAAGATCCTTAATTCCAACTCTTAAATTTGCTGATTATGATTTCGATATTAAGTGAGGATACTTAAGTGGTGTTAACACTTTACAAACAATTTACTTGAACTTGGATAATGGGTGCAGCAAGAGGAAAATTTTCAACAACTGAAAAAGATCAAGGGTTGATACCAGTGAGTTTCCAGATTGGCTAGAGGAGCATTAAAAAAGTGAATATAACTTCTGTATTGGGTCTCCACATTGACAACATGATCTTGTTTAAGCATCACAGCGAAGTTGTGCATAACCACCTCCTTCATAGGTTGGTAACAATTCCAGGATTCTCATGCACTCTAAAAAGCATTGAGGACTCAATTATCGAGTAATGACTCGATTGAAAAAAGTGCATTTCTTTCCTGTTTTTTTTTATGCTTTCGTGGTTTGGATAAATCAACATAATCAATAATCATGCAGATATTAGCAAGCTGTGGTACAAAGTTTTAATATCTAATTTGGGTGCTACGTGTAGTGTTAAACTTGAGCTTTGTCATTTAATGTTAAACAATAAACATTTAATGTTAAATTTATGGTCACTCCCTCTGTTTCGTTGTGCAATTGCATATGCAAAGGAAAACTGCTAACACAAATCCTTTTAAGTATGACCTAGCTAATGATCATATAATAATATATACTAACATAAACATTGTTTGTGACATCATCTCTGGTCTTCCCCCTATTATTGTACAAAATTTGATTAGTAGTATCAAGCATTTTTTAAAGCTGACATAAAGAAAGATGACAATCGCCCTTTGAGTATGCTGATGAAAAAGGGTGATTATCCTGGTATAAATAATGTCTTGTATGGCAAGTTACAACAAGTACAGTACATATTTAAATTTCTTCAGTGGAAATTGATTTTACCACCAGAATGTTTTACTGACTCTAATCAAATTATAGCAAGAGAAAATATTTTGACCATTTTGCAGATCTGTTCAATACATGCTGATCTGATACCCAAAGCACAGTGAAGCAGTACCGGTATACTAAAAAATTTTGGCATAACTATGTCCATATTAAGTGGCTATTAAATGGTTCACGTATCAGACCTACAGTGTCTTATAGTACTGCAGTTTGGTTTTTAAATCAAGCCACCTCTCGTAATATTGAAACTTTAACTAAGTCTTTTTCATTCTAATAATTTGCTGAATTTGTTTTTGTATCATAATTTTCCTGAGTTATCAAAATTTTCCACATACTGGTACTTTATCACACTAGGGAAGGCATTTTTTTAACTCTTCTTGTGGAACAAAATAATGTCTGTTTAGATTATTTGAAGCAAACTGCAAAATTTAAGCTTATAAACTGTTCATATTTGTTGTTGTCCTGTGTGCAGTATTCTAAGATTTAACACATTAATAAGGTATTATGCTGTGTAAGAGCTGACTTGAATGCACCAAAACACATTGCTTGTTTGGTACTTATTCTATATTGTTTACCTCATTTTGGTTACTTGATATGGTACATGCCTTCAAAAACTGTATTGGACAGTATTTGGGTAGTTTTTAAGGATTTGATAGGTAGGGTAATTGGGTGTATGCCAATTCCTGACTCAAGTTAGGACTTTCATTATTGTATTAGTATCATAACTTACTACATTAGTTGTAACTTGTAGACACTGTTTAATTTCCTGCTGCTGTTCTAATATTTTTCCCTTAATTGGCCTTTTGTGATAATGGTATATTCTGGTTATGGGAGTGATTAATGGGAATGATTTGTCTTTGTCTAAATATTTAACTGTCTCTTTCACTCAGATTTTGCATTTGGCATACAGTAGACGAAATTATCTTTGGTTGATAACCAACCCTTACTTTGCTGTGCCTTTCATCATAGAATGCTGCTTTTTGTTTTTGATCTTTTTATATTGTCTGTGGTTGCTTGTGGTCAATATTTGGCACCATACATTTTTGGGAGGAAAGGGTAATCTTGTGATGTATTGTTCTAGTAATTAGTGTAGTTTAACTCTTCCAAATAATAGAAATACAAACGTCACAATAAACTTTAAATAAAAATATATTTTATTATACTAATCTCTAAATTAACCAAAATAAAATAAACGTAATCAATTTAACTGTAAATAAAATTCAAAGAAAATACTTGACTTGAAATTGAACTGAAAACGTCGACGTTGAAAAATATTGTTGATGATGCTTGTTGTCCCAAATCAAAAAGAGAACTCAAAATAATTTCCTGCGTCTGAGTTTGGACAGTGAGAAAAAGGCAAATGTCACGCCACCAATCAGCGCATGCTCTAAGCAACCTTCTTGCAAACACCCAACAGCGACGCGATGTCACATGATTAGCATCACAAGCTGGTTGAGCAGAACAAGGCATCGATTCTAGGTGAGGTTACTGCCGTCACACTCTTGTTACTGCTGTTTGAGTTAAGTTAGTTCTTTGCAGGGTTGGGTAGACTTAATTTGTGTAGTACAACAAAACATTGGACATGTATTTTTTATGCTAGCAATGCTACGCTTCTGGCTTGCCTGATTTTGTCATGTTGCTTGGTTAAATTTGTCTTTTTTGATACGTGGTGTTAACAGACTATGTATAGATATTAGGTACACTATAAAGTGTTGTTGCTGGATGTTTTCAACTAATATCTTAAAAGATTAAGGTAATAACAAAGTGATGGTATATTATTCTCTGTTTGATTTTTATGTTGTATCTTGACTTTTATCTGTGCTCATTCTCAGGCACACATCTTTATTTTATCAGAGCTGTCTCAGGTTTTGTTATAACAACCTAACATTTACAACCCTCGCTTTATGGCAAAATCACTTCTGAATCAGAATACTATTTAAGCGGTACCTCACACTAAAAATAAGCAAGTGAAAGTAGAAAGTACCCAAAAATACAATTATTATACTTAAAAAGTGCTCATTATCGTCAAATTCTGCTGGACATAGGTATCTGGGATGAACTAGTTTCAGCCAGGCTACATTACTGTGTTAATAACATTAGTAATGTCAAATTATATTATTTGAGGCAATAAGCAGTAACGTTGCTGGATTTAACGTCCTTCATTTAAAACACTTGAAAGATGTTAAATTCAGCAAAGTTGCCGCTTAATCATTGCTTTGATCTGGTAACGTCTGATATAAATTCACCTTTTACAGTACCTGAAAAATAATAATGTATGCCAGAAATAAGGCAGGAACAGAACCGAAGTCTGACAGAGTATTACATAAAAAAAAGACTTCGGAAAGCAAACAAAGCAAGGTGTTTTAGAATTTACCTGCCATTAATTAATTGGTATTTCTGTATTTTGCACATGCTTCAGAATTTCTTAGCACTTTGAATTTCAGATTAAGTCAATCACTACTAGCATACATAATGCAGGGTTAAGTTGATTTTGTATGCATTTCTTGATTCTGGATTACTGTAGTGCTTTTGAAGTTCCAAGTAAATATTATGGCATCACCTGCTAATGATAGTCATAATAGTTCATCAAAAGGGTCATCTTCATTTCTCCCAAGTGAGCTAGCATGTCCTTCAAATCTACAAAAAATCCAACAACGCAAGATCCAAGTTCAAAATTATCCTCAAGCAAAAAAGCTAGAAAAAATTGGAATCTATTCTTCGTGTAAAGTTGACGGATGCAAGTGCAATGGCTGGAAAAGAACTTCATCACAGTTAGGGGACCCGAGCAGTGTTTCCATGCAAAATCCATGTAGAGGATGCAATCACTTTTTGTCCAGCCATGTTAAGCATACTGAGAATATGAGCAATGAGGAGATAAATCAAATACTTTGTATGATTGTGGATGCTGAAAGCTTATCCCTGTGTGTCCAAAAAGAAGAAGATGCAGATACAAAACAAGTCTATTTTTATATCCACCGTCTTTTTCGTAAATGTATTTTGCAAACTACCAAACCCATTGTTGAAGGACCACTGGGATCTCCTCCGTTTAGTCAACCCAGTATCAGCAAAGCGGTTACTAACTTCATTATTTACAAGTTCGGGCATTTGCCGCAAAAAGAATTTCAGATCATGCACGAATTGGCAAAAATGTTTCTGCGATGTTTGAATCAGGAAACTTTGGAAACACCTACCATGAAAAAGCAACGAGAACACACTGGTGATTTAGCAGAGTATAGAATGAATTACACTCGATGGTTGTGCTACTGTAGAGTTCCAAAATTTTGTGATAGTTTGACATGTTATTCTACGATTGATGTGTTTGGCCACCCATTTTTAAAGTCTATTTTTCCATTTCTGCGGCGAAAAGTTTTGGACAATTTTCGATCAGATAAATTTCACGTTCCAGCTGATAAAAGAACAATGGTCTTGACTCATTTTCCAAAATTTTTATCCATGCTCGAAGAAGAGTTAAATGCAAACAGCTCTCCAATTTGGGATGTTGATTTTTCGCAGATGCCTGCTCATATGCCTTTGCCTTCTCCTAGATCAAACGAGTCAATTAATGACTTGATTACAAGCCCTGGAACTCCAGGAAGCATTGGAAGTCTTCTCGGAATAACTTCTCCTATTGGAATAGTTCAAACTCCAAATAATGATCTGAACTGTTCTCCTTCTATTACAAGTGGTGGATTTTCGACTCCTAAGAGTGATATTTCTGCTCGTGGTTCAAAGAGAAAAGCTGGCGATAGTTTTAGTGGTCCTGAAGAGATTAAACGACAAAACGTTGCAACTGCTCTAGATTTTAGCGGGCATCCTGACTTATCTCTTGAAGTGATTAGTGAAGTGGTAGCTACCATTGACGATCCTTCCAAAATGGTTGGACCTGAGGTCACGAATCTGTCTTCCCAATCAGCAAGAGACGAAGCTGCGAGACAAGAAGAACGTCGCGGCGTCATTGAGTTTCATGTTGTTGCCAATTCTTCTTCTGCCACAAAACAAACTCTAATTTGGCTTGTTGAAATTCAGAATGTATTTGCACGTCAACTGCCTCGAATGCCGAAAGACTACATTACTCGCCTTGTTTTTGATACTCGTCATCGCACTCTTGCATTGGTCAAAGAAGCTCATGTTATTGGAGGTGTTTGTTTTCGAATGTTTCCCACTCAGAACTTCTCTGAGATAGTATTTTGTGCTGTGACGTCAAATGAGCAAGTGAAAGGATATGGCACTCATTTGATGAACCATTTGAAGGAATATCACATCAAGCAAAATGTTTTGCATTTTCTTACATACGCAGATGAGTATGCAATTGGATACTTCAAAAAGCAAGGATTTTCAAAGGAAATCAAAATACCCAGATCAAGTTATGTTGGTTACATCAAAGACTATGAAGGGGCTACTTTGATGGGATGCGAGTTGAACCCTAGAATCCCTTACACTGAGTTCAGTAACATTATTCGACGTCAAAAAGAAATTGTTAAAAAACTAATTGAGAAAAAACAGCAACAGATTGCCCAGGTACATCCAGGCTTAAGTTGCTTTAAAGACGGTGTTAAACAGATTCCAATTGAATCGATTGTTGGTATTAAACACACGGGATGGAAATCCCTCAACAGTAGAGAAAGAAAGGAAGTGATTGACACAGTGGACAGCTTGCTTGTGCCTTTAAAGTCAATTGTGCAAAGCATGAAAAACCACAGCAATGCCTGGCCATTTTTGGAACCAGTCAAAAAATCAGAAGTCCCAAATTATTACGACGTTATAAAATCACCCATGGACCTCAAAACTCTTGGAGAACAAGTAAAAGCTAAACAGTATGCCACTAGAACCATGTTTATTGAGGATTCGCAAAAGATATTTGACAATTGCAAGTTGTTCAATCCTTCGGACTCTGATTACTATAAATGTGCTGCCACATTAGAGAAGTTCTTCTACAACAAACTAAAAGAATATGGCCTATGTGCTGCTACCAAATGATTAGCTATAAAATCACACATCTTTATTACAACAAGCAATAATTTTGCTGTTTGTGGGAAGTCACTGATGTTTTTTTTTTGTAATTGTAAGTATATTCTATTCCCAAGTTGCCTTGGCCAGGAGACAGCAAAAAACCTTTTACTCTTTAAGCCAAGCTGTCACCTGTGTACCACACGTGATGGAGGCTGCACAGTTTCACTCTATCCCTTTTAATACTGAACGTCAAGCTATGAACATCTTTTGTCTAGTCTTTGGTTTAACCCCTCCAAGAATCAAACCCAAGTCTTACTGTTTCAGTAGCATTTGCTTTATCCACTCAACCACTGATTGACTAATTTTTTGCCACTAACGCTTTTCTTTTAGGCCATTGTAGAACATGTCAAAACTGTTAATATGCTCTGTCTTGTGGTTAGGTATGTACCCTCAACAGCAGGGGTCGAAATTAACTTTTTTGACAACTTGCCCAGACAAGTGATGTCAAATGTCTACTTGCTCGAGGAAATTTCAGTTTGTGCGAAAAAAAAAAAGGTGCAATAAGTTCTGAGGTTGTTTAACTTTGAAAAAGAAGTTTGTGAAATAGCCTACTTCTTGGCAAAAAGCATTAAATTTGCAAAATACGCATAGTGGCGTATCTTATTTCAAGAATCAAGTTTTGTGCACGATGTTGTGTCTTAATGTGATGCAATAAGTAACTTTTTCCAATCATAACAGTACTCAAAAATTGCTTGTTTGGTTGTAATTATTTCAATTATTACGTTACAATAATATTGATTAACCTTGTGGTTTGTTGTTAACGCATTTTTAGTGTGAAAATTTTGGAAACTACACGAGCTAGAAAGCTTTCTCCACATATATACATGTTTAATTTTTTTGCTACAAAAGCATACCTAAAATGCGTCTCTGAATAATCTTCTTTGATGTTGTTTAATACGCTGTATTTTGTTTGCTTGCCAATCGGGCAAGTCAAACCAAAAAACAACTTGCCCAAGGCGATTTCAGGTTGCCTTGGGCTAGAGTTAATTTCGAACCCTGAACAGTATGATTTCTGCTGAGTAAAATGCTGAATTGGTGCTGGTATATCAAAAGAAAACTGCATGGAAAATCACTGTATTGTGAGAGCACAATTGATTCCTGGTTTTCCTTCCTGAAAATTTATATAACATTTCAATGTTAAAATGGTTAAACCTGATCTCTTCAAAATTTATCTTCAACCTGGATAATCAAAAGATTTTATCCATTTATTTAATCAGGCTTGGGACCCAAATAAGCACTTGTAATATGGCTCTTGAATTTGTTTACAGTAGTTTCACTTATATTACGCATAAATGTTTGTGGTTACTCACAGTGTCGTAGTTTTGTTTGTAATGATCATTTTTTTGCAACTTACTGGTCTTGATTTTCAGGTATTGTTTTTCTTGTGGCACTCACAAGAATGTTTATACTGTACAAGTGTACACGTTTCATGGTGTATTCCAAATGCAACCTGCTCCCTTGCCACGTGCTCATGAAGACTCTTGTCATTTTTTCCATGTCGTACACTCGTTTTTGTTTGCATGTTGCAGTTATGTTTTTGATGCATTAGTAACCATTTTGGGTTACAAGATTAACTGCAACAAAGTGCAACATATAAAGATTCATAACCTAACTGTTTCAAATTTTTCATTTCCTTATATTGATAGGCTACTTTAAGTAGTTATACCTGAACCATGGTAACTGCCTATCATGCTACCTTTACTCATGTGTTTATAATTTTAGTGCTTTGTGAAAGATTATATTTTATTTTTGCTATGTCAGATGTTTTCGTTTGTAACTATGGCTTATTAAAGTAGGTACCAGTAGCACTGCAGAATTGCAAAAGTTTAATTATGGATATAGAACCTCCTGTCGAAGAGAACCATCGTGCAGACAGTGCCAATCTTCTAGTTTTTATTGCTCTTCTTATGTTGACAATCTTTACAATATGGGTCTTGAAAATAAAGCGCGTTCGATTCCTTCATGAAACTGGTCTTGCCATTCTTTACGGTATGTTAGGATTAAAAAAGTTCATCAGTATTTTTATCATTCAGCCAATTGTAATCCTTAAATCAGAATTTTCATTGAGCAAAGCCGATTCATTTTTGATTTTCTGCTGTTTACTTTGAAAAAATTTTGGGCACAAGCAGTGTTTAAACTGAAAAAATTGGATGGGGAAGGCTTCTGTAGCCGTAACCTCACACATCCTGGAATGAGCATGTTTGGGGGAAAAAAAAATATTCACACTCATAAACAGTAAAAATTAGGTCTTTGTGTCTGAATTAGCCAGCACGCTTTCTTTCTGAGGTGGATGCTAATTCTCGATGGGGAGATTCGTCCCCCAGTTTTACCCTACAATTTAAGTACTGGTCACTAGCATGTAGATTTACCGAAATTCTGCAGAGAGCACAACTGTATTTCTTGTTTTTTAAAAAGAAGTTTATGCTCATACATAAGAAAAAGTTTGTGCTCTTACAAACTTTCTCAAGCACATTGTAAAACTGTGTGTAGTACATATATACTTTAAACTTTTGTACCAGTAATTCTCAGGAATCCAGGCTTAGTTATATCATATCCAACTATATAATCTTTGCATTGCTGCTTTTTTAAAACTCGATTTCATAGTTGTAGGGCTCTACAGCCTAAAAATTGATTGTTGGTTGCCAGTTCTGGTATAATACTGGTTAGGTAATACTAATCGATCTTTTGGTTAGCTTTTGAAAGTCATATTAATATTGCTAGGTGAACTTTATTTTCGCATTAATTAAAAATGACCTTTTCAAATCAACAATTGGTTCCAGTATGCTATGATTAATTTAAATTCTAGTTTTTGGGTAAAGCTAATAAATATTTTTTCAAATTAGGTTTGGTGCTTGGGGCGATCATCCGATATGCAACTCCTGCTACAGCCCCACATCAACCTGTTGATATCACTTGCTACAATAGAACTGAAATACCTGGAATTCTGAACGTTTTTGTTAATGGAACTTTGTATCGCTATGCCTATGATCAGCAATATGCTACTTGCAGAAATAAAACTAAAAATACTGAACTAGATAGGGTATGTAGTATGTACTGCATTTATTATTGTTACGACATATTGTTGTTAAAATGAAGTTGACTGTACTCCAATGTTCTCTTTGTGCTGATATAGTTTAGTAAACTGAGCATAATGAATCGAAATTATAATAAAATTTTAAAAATTTTCTTTTTGAGCCAAATTATACTTAAAACTTATCCAAGCTAAAGACTTTGGTTTACTAAAAGTCATACTAGTAAAAAGTACTGTACTAAGAGACGTAGTGGGCCTAAAACATATCAATGTCTGTCTTAGGTGATTATTACGGATTTTGATCTCTTGACACATTGTATTCAATGTCTGTTTGCAGAATTCATGATACCGAGTTTATTATAGTTGTATCGTGTTATGTAGCAATATTTAAGTTGTTGATATTTTGTGTGTAATTACAAAACCTAAATATAGATAAAGGTTGTTGCAGTTTAGCAGTCTTCTGACTCAAAACTAATCTCTTGGCAGGTCACCTTTGATCCTGAATTATTTTTTAATGTTCTCTTGCCACCAATCATATTCTATGCTGGTTATAGCTTGAAAAAGGTAAGAAATTTTGTTAAGCTGTTACCCAAATGTATATTGTTGATGTTGTCGTAGCGCATATTTATACACTCATTATTGGACAGCGTCAGACGCTAAATATTGGGCAATCTGCACACTTTTCATTGCTATGACTACTTCGTGGTTGGAGGAATCCGCACCTGCTCAGGAGTTTCCAATGTTCCTGTAAATTTCTTAAAATTCTTGTCCACTAAATTTGCTGCTTGTTTGAAGCCACCAAGCAGAGATAATCATGGTAAAGCATCTTATCCAAGGGCGTAACAACATGACCTGGGTGGGGCATAACAACATGACCAGGGTGCAGGTTGAACCCAGAGCATGCAATCAGAGTCGTCATAAAAATGACACCTTTACCCTTTCAGCCACGCTGCTGACTTGTCTACATAATACCGATCAAAGTTTAGTCGGCATAGTATCAGAATTCAGTGCTAGTGTTCTTTTTTTGTATGTAAAAGTTTTGCTGTCATGCTTGCTAAGATTGCAATATGGATGTACAGTGCTATTTATTTTGCCAAACAATGATATATTTACTCTTATTATATTCTGTTATCTAAGGTTTTAATAACTTAGGAACTAGTGCAAATTCAATTTATCTTTTTTGCAGCGTCACTTTTTTCGTAATATTGGATCAATTTTAACATTTGCGTTCTTGGGAACATTCTTATCAGCCATTGTTATAGGGTAAGTTGTTTAGTTTACATGCCTGCTGTAGTACTGAGCAGGTAGTGAAGCCACTTGGCTGGATGACAAAGGCTGAAACTGGTTGGAGACCTCATTGATGATCAAGTTACCCTTAAGTTTTGAATCGCATAGAATTAGATTAAGTAGATGAACCAGCAGTTTAAACTTTTGAGTGTAATGAGATGTTGGAAGCAAGTAATGGAGCTCATAAGAAAAAAGTGCTGAAAACACTGCGAGCAGTTTTGGACCAAATTACGTTTGGAGATGATCAGTTTTGAAAAGCAGTCACTGTAGTCATTCTGCTAAAGAAGTAAAATTCTCTCTTATACATTTCTAGTTTGAGGCAGATTTTCGCCTCTATCCTTGGTCCCAATACCTGCTTAATGCTTATTGCTGGGTCATGACAAAAAAGGGGCCAAGTTACGCAACAATTGCGCCTACGAAAGAGTTTATATGCCACCAAAAGAATATTACAGCTTATAAACGTTTTGATTTGCGCAGTTTTTTTATAGTTAAACAATTTCTCTTTGCATGGTTCAACAATAAGCAGGAACTGGAACCAAGAACTGATCTTTAAAGTGGATAATGTATAGAAATGCTATAAATTAGACTGTCACAGCAGGTCGCATTCAGTGGCCCGACTAAGCCGATTTTTGTCATAGAATCAGCGATTTGTAGGATCAACGGTAAATAATTTTTGGCAGTATGATAAACATAGCTTTTGAGATCGCAAAATTTGTAGAAATATGACTTTTGCTCATAAATGTATTTTTACAGCTTTGGACACATAACTTTAAAAAAAAAACCTGGGCACTCCTCCATTAGCCAAAAAGTTAGAGGGAACACTACCTGCAAATGGATTAATTTTGAGATTTTGTTTTCAGGAGCATTTGCTATGGCTTTGTTCAAGCAATGAATTTATACAACCCTGGATTTTTCTTCAGTTTCATCGACTGTCTTGTGTTTGGGGCAATTGTGTCTGCTACTGATCCAGTAACAGTCCTTGCCGTGTTTAAGGAGCTCAAAGTTGACGTGAATCTTGATGCTCTGTTGTTTGGGGAAAGTGTCCTGAACGATGCTGTAGCTATTGTTCTTGTTACGTGAGTAAATTTGTGCTTTTTATAAGTAAGAATAAATTGCTGTATCTTAGTTATTGTGATGTGCTCTTTCAGGTTCAAGATGTTACTTTTTAACTTGTTTTTAGCTCAGCATTTTCAGCCAATTGTTTGAATTATGAAATATTTTATTGGTTATTTCATACATAGAATATGCAAAAGTTTTTTATTTTATTTTTAGATATTGAGCTAAGTTCGTTTTTTTTTCAGTCTTTATGTAAGAATTTAGTCAATGATCAAAAAAGTAAACCTAACCCTTTTTGATTCTTAAATGATTGCATCTAGAAAGTTTTCAGTAACGACTGGCATAATTAGCGTAAGTGAATTTCTTCGGCTTCACCAAGCGAGACCAAAATCACTCAAGGACGAGCAAGATAATGTGGAGTTCAATTGTACAGCTTTTTATTAGACATTACGACATTCTTCTCATCAATAATTTATCTTGATGAAGATAGCTATCAATTCCCAACCTTTATCACTCACTGGTGAAGGTCTACAGTAGAAGGCACTGCATTTTTCGAACCAAGTCAACTGACCACGAACCAGCTGACCGCCAACGTTAGGGTTAGTTGGTGGTCCGTTTGCGACGGTCAATTGTTGTGGGCCCGCGTTTTTTGTGACAGATTTGTTCTGCAAAGAGTGAATGTGACGTTATGGTGTGACTCAGAAAAATATTGTGAATTGCTTCATTTAGATTTGCTTTGCTTTGCTTTTAACGCCACTGCTGAAAAACCCATGAGTTTTGGGCTATATTCAAAAATGTTTCAATCACTGAATTTGATTTGTATGATCACTGAATGGCTTTTGTTTTCGTTTTTTTTTTTTTTTTTAATCCAAAACCTTTTTTTAGTGTCATCAAAAGCTACAAAGAAGCTACAGAGGCCTTTGATGCTGAGGCGTTTTTCTCTGCAATTGGTTCTTTTATCGGCATTTTTCTGGGCTCTTTTGCCATTGGGGGCGCCATATCTGTCATAACTGCGTTGATATTTAAATTCACAAAAATTGGTCAATTTCCTATTTTGGAGACTTCAATCTTCTTTCTAATGTCTTGGGCGTCGTTCTTGATCGCTGAATCTCTTGCCCTTACTGGAATTGTAGCGGTTTTGTTTTGCGGCATAACTCAAGTAAGTACAATGTTGAAGAGAATTGATATTAACTCAATTCAACATAGTATGGTAATGGTACTACTTAAATATACACTTAGAGGACCACGATGACTGTAAGGGTTTGGGTTATGGTTAAGGTTTTTGCGGTCCTTATGATCCTTGTGCTGTCGTATGATTTAGTAACACTCCTAGTAATAAGTGTTTGATTTTCTTGCGTAAGTAAAAAGTATTTATGTTTTTGTTGAATTATGCAATCATTGAAACAAAAATTTTATTTGAATTTTTTTCATCTAAAAGTCTCGGTTTATGGTTGGCCAGAGCCAGTTCTACATTAATTCAAATATTATGTATGTGTTTTATTCTCACAAGCAGTTGTGGTGTAGAACTAATTTGGTGTTTTTATGAAATTTTTTTCGAAATACAGTAGCCTTTATTAGGTACATATTTATGTAGGCGCATTATACTTACAACAATTTGTCATCGGAATCAAAAACCAGGACTCGAGAGCTATTCCAACTCCTCAATTTCCTTGCTGAAAACTTTATTTTTGGTTACATGGGGGTAGCAATGTTCACTTTTAGCGATCACATGTTCCAACCTATCTTTATCGTTGGAGCTTTTGTAAGTACTTATACTTGTGTTGTTTTTTAAATTTAAGAAGGATAAGTAATTGATATGTTTTAAATAATGAGGCATATCAATTATTTTTTCATTTCAGAAGCGTTTTTGGACATTGTGTCGCAGCAGCATTTAGTAACTTTAATGCTTTAAAACATACACCGATTTTTATAGGTTCAATTCAACGAGATCTTATTAACCCAGGTTAGCCTAATGTCGAAAAAACAAGGCCAAAAAGGTGGGGTGGAATTTCCACTTTGCTATAATTATATTGATGAAAATGGCACTAGTTGTAAGTCCAAACTTTTGATATTCATTTTTCCAAATATCGGCTTACTCTGTTAATGGTAAACTTTTTACTATTTTTTAGATTGCTGTTATAGTGTCCCGCGCCTGTAATATTTATCCTCTTTCTTTCTTGTTAAATCTGGGACGAAAAAGACGAATTCCTTTCAGCATACAGCATATGATGATGTTTGCAGGTGCAAATAAATTATTTTCTTTTTTATTAAGTTCAACTCAAGCTACCCAGCCCCAGGGGATTAAATTGCTACCACACAAGTAGCAATGTGGATGCTAGGCACAGTCTAGCTTTGAAACACAATTATCCTAAGCTGGTAGTTCTTAGAATTTTGAGATTGGTGACTCATACCAAAATTGCCACATCCAGGAAAAGTCCTGGGTTTTTTTGCTGTCCGAGAAAGTCTTGAGTTTTGTTTATAAGTCCTGGAAAATATCTAGGAAGGTTTTCTCGTGCATCACCGCGACTTAATGAATAGTAATTTATTGCAGTGCGGTGCTCTTTCTGCTAGTAGTTAGTAATGCAAATGCTTTACTAATAACTAGTAATACAAATGCTTTACACCAAATTTTTTCTTTAATAATAAGCACAAAAAAGTAGGTACCGTACATGAAAGAGTACCTAATTGTGAAAATTAAATTTTATCTACGGTAAAATAGCCTTAAACAGTCTTGCAAAATACCTAGAAAGTCCTGGAATTTAATTTTGCACTTTTTGTGGCAACCCTGCTTTGTTACATCCACCTTATCTTTTTTCATCCGCACAATTTTTGCTGTTTCGGTTTCGAGGCTGTTTTTTGCTTTATGCCATTTTCTGTCACGGTTTTTAGTTTTGAAAAAGAGCCAAAAATGACTCAAAAAAGAGACTTAAAACCAGGTAGCAAAAGATTTTGACGATGTTAGTAAGTAAAGACACTTCTCCACTGTTTCAGTTCTAGTACAAGGTTATCAAAATTCTTTTGTTAACATTACCCGCCTAACAGTCAACTTCCTTTATTACGTAGTTTCGGTTAGTTGCTGTTGTTAATGCTTCTGCAGCGCATGGTATAACATAGACTTATTTTTGCGACTGGGTCAACTGAACTGATATTAGAGTTAGTTAGTTGCAATAACGTTTGGGCCTGTCGTTAGTTGATACAGGGAGTTTCCAAAATTTTAGCTTAGTCAATGCATGGTTGTTCATTGCAATATTTTTTTCTGTATGATTTTGTTATACTGTTTGCAAATGATAACATTGCGTAATACGACCTGGTATTAAAACTTTCAAGTCTTTTTAACGTTAATGCGGGTTTTATCTGAAGTTCTACATCGCTGCATTCTTTTAAAATTACATTGTTTAACCCACGTTTACTTGGAATCTAAAGCTTATTTTGAAAATTATCTTGAATTTGCCATTTATTTGTTTCCCGATATGTTGAAAAAGGATGGACTTAACTGCACGAGTCAAGTAGCATTTTCTACGACTATCGTATTTAATTCAATCGAATTTTTTGCCCTCTCAATCAAAATTAACGAAGTCGCATTTTCCAGAAAAATGTTGAAAAAAATATCATTAGAAAGCAGCACTAAGATTACCAGGGATAAATGCCTTTAAATGATTTTTCTTAGTTATTGTTCCGCACCTCTCCTAGTGCCCTACCCCTCTTGTCCCTTAGCTTTCTTTTTTACGAAATAGCTCTGCCTCAATTTTAGTTTAACAATATTTGCTTGTTTGGTTAGGTTTGCGTGGAGCTATTGCATTCACATTGGCCATACGGTCAACGTGCACTCCTGGAGAGCAAATGATTTTTAGCACAACCCTGCTTATAGTATTCTTCACTGTTTGGATTCAAGGCGGTGGTACTACCCAAATGCTAACCTGGCTTGATATCAAGTGAGATAGCGATAGATATTTTTGTGTATTTGTAGACCTCCAAATACTTGTGGATTTCACTTTTTTTCAACTACGATCTGTTGTTTGTTTGTTAGCGCCAATCGAAGCAAAAAGAGTTCAAAAAGTTCGTTGGTGCATTCTCTTTTGCTGATTTCAACACAATCATGTTCGCCACAGCTAAGTTTTGAACTGAGATTAGATGTTGTTAATAGCACGGAATGTATAATCTTTATAACTACACACCGCCACGGGCCATCTTTTGATACATCACAGCTATTTTGATATGCGAAAAAAGTTTTAAAATTTTTAGTCATGCACAGGTCTAAAAATGGCTTTATTCTCCGTAGACGTTTTGAGCAACTATAGTTCATCTTCAGTCGCTAGGAAATTACTATCAGGAATCGCTAACACCAGTCCTTTTACGCAGAGTTGGTGTTGACCCTGATGCCCCAATGGTTTCAGAAACGCCTACAAGAACCCAGCAAGGTCCTCAAAACGTAAGAAAAACTAATTAGATTGTGTAAATAATCAAATAGTGTATTGCTGTGGTAATTACTAGTTAAGGACTACGATCTTTCAAAAGTTCAGTTTTAGCGGTTAATTATTCACACTTGCTTATTTTGTTAGAATTGCTGTGATTTTCATTTTTTAAATTATTTAAGTCAATGCACTAGTCTAACATTGTTTTATGGCAATTGTATAGATGCTATAATTTTGCATTTTTTTTGTTTTTTATTTTTTAAGTACGCCATTTTTTTGTGGACAACAACTAACGCACAATTTTTTTTGACAGTAATTTTCATATAATTTTCAGTTTTTCAAGTGATTTTTAAAAAATCCAAAATAAAATTTTGTATGGTTTGAATTAACAAAATTAAATAATTAAGGCCTCTTCTCATTTGAAGCGTGTAATATAGAATTCAAATTTGATTGAGTCAGAGCGAAAAATGTTGTTTTGCTGCAGCTAGGCATTTCACATCGCAAAATGCAGACAGAAATGTATTAATTAGGTGCAGTGGCTTGCTGTCCAAAAAGTGATAGATTATTTTATGTTAAATCGTACTGTTCACACTGTACAATTCATTTTGCAGTGAAATTAATGCTTTCCGCTTTTTGTTACTGGTTTGTTCGGGATTAACTTTTTGATATTGTTCTGCAGTTTTGGAAAAAAGAAAAAGAAAAAAAGCAATAAATTAAGTAAATGAACGACTCGTTGAATAACACTATATGTCTATCATAATAGCCCTACCCACAAAATTGCATGCTATAGTTCTGTATTTTGTGGCAAGGCTATCATGACAGACATGTGGTGTAACTCATGGGGAGGTTCATTTATTTTTTGACTTCTTTTTAGGAAACTCATTCTTACCAAATAGCATGGTTAGGGCCTGTCAGCCCTGAGAAAATACCTCTGCAGAGTTTTTGCTCTTCAATATCTCAAATCAAAATTATATTGGCCAGATCTCTTGTAAAGTCTCGAACCTACTTCAGTTTTAAGTTATGATTACAAAAATCGAGAAATCTTTTTTTAGTTTTAAACGAAAACTAATACGAGTAATTACTTGACAGTCAATATCCATACAAATAACTATGAGTAATCATGCATACTCTGTTGCTTACCAATAAAAAATAAATTTACTGTCAAAAGCGTCACTTGCTGGTACTAGAAAAAACATTTTTTTAAGCAATTTGAACATGTTTAAGTTCTAGTACATTTCAATCCCGGCTGCGTTGTGTAATTCTGTTGAAATGGCACTAACTTTTCTCAAAAGAGAAATTTGGTGGTATCAGGCAGAAAGGATTGATGTTTATTTAAGAGTGGATGCGGTGTTTTTTGAGCCGGTAACCTATGAGCGATTTCCACAATAAGCATACAAAAATTAATTTTTACTTCGGTGATATTTTTGGCTGGCAGAAGATCAATTCAACTTTTTTTTGTAAAACTGATTCCAATTCTAACTCAGAGCACTTTTTGAATTCGTGAGGGAAAAACATTACTTTTTTGAGCTTGTCTCGGAAGTCGTAACATTAATGGAGCTAAAAAGATTTATGGGAAAACCAAATCCCAAAATCTAAACTTTTTTTAGTCTCGGCTTAGAGGTTATGTACCTTGCCCCACTAACACAGAAGGGGTAAGTGTAAGGCATGATAATAGTTTTAATTTCTTAATCCACAAATTAATTTCTTTGCTGTGATCAAGTGTAGCATTTGCATGGTTTGAGTTGGAAAAATTCCATCGCAAAAGTTAATCACTAATTTATGTTGTAACATTTCAAAACTTCTTTGTTTTTGTCTTAATCCAATAACCGCGCTTGTGGCGTGTTTGCTGGTAGGTTTTGGATATCACAAGCTTTGTTTGAGGTGTCCTTGAGCCAGAATTATGACAAAACAAAAAATCAAGAAACATTTGACAAATGTATCCTCACCAATTTCGGTTTCTGAACATAACTTCCGGTATTAAATTTGGTTTACATTATGCATTGCTGTCAGTTGAAATCAAATTTTCTACAAATCTGTCTTAAATCTAACTTTTCTTAAACATTGGGGATGTTCTCTGACTTTTTCCAAGGGATGAGGGAGAAACTCCACGATCACCCAACAATCGGGCCACACAAACTGCACCGAATTCCCAACGTGTCATAGTAATCCCCTTCCCTATTGTGGGACGTGTCGAAACGGCGGGACGAATTTTCCCAAAGGGCAGTACGAGATGCTCACCTCCAACAACTTTTCCTAAATATTGCAGTTAAAATATTGACCAATAATCTGAAGCCTGGAGAAAAAATTTTTTGAAAGTTTAGATTTTTAATGGCAGCACCGATAGAAATTGCTCTTAATCTGTAAGAGTAATATTTCAGCAACTAAAACAAAGCTGAAGTTTGCTAAGTTGTTTTCATAAGTTTCTTGTTTTTTTTGACTTGGGTCGTAATTCCAGCTGGAGTGTAACCATTAACCACTTTAAATTGATTTATCGCTTGCGTTCGGTATATTATGTTTTACAATTCTTCCTGTAATCACTAGGCGTATATCTTACTTTAGAAAGTGATCTTGTCTTAAAAAAAGAGAATATCTTCAACTTTTTTTGACTATTAAAAATATTCTTTTCTACCCTAGATCAAAGTCATTTGTATAAAATTTTTATAGCTAAGCGTAGGTGTTGCGCAAGCACTTAAACGCCTCGGCTTTACAGTTATTCTGACGTTAATTAGAAGCATTTACGTTTTGAAAATCTCTAAAATTGTATCATTATTTACCAAGGTGCTTTGACAAAGTGGATAGAAAGGACCAGGCTGACTTTGATTTTAGCTGCCTCCTTTCTTCCACACATTGGAGACTGTTGCGACCTTACACTGTCTCTTTAATGCTGAACGTCAAGCACGGAACCAATGCTGAACGTCAAGCACGGAACCTATAAAATTGTAAAAACTCTCTTTTCTTATCTTTATAACTGTAATCTACTTATCAGAAGTTGATAAATAATTAACCTAAAATAGCAAAATTGGTAATACAGTGCCTTGTCAAGCAGTTGAAATGTGTTGATTTTGCCAAAGGTACTAAATTTTAATGTTTTTCGTCTTTGCAGAATGAAACACCCCTCTCTCAACCTACTCACAAATACGCTGATAGCGCTTGGATGTTTAAGAACTGGTACAAGATCGATCAATAGTATCCTTTTGCAAGAGTTTTTCAAGCATTAACACAAAAATATCTTGTATCTGAGGGCTACAGCGAACTGTACAGCACCCCTCTCTGTAAAAATAGATAACATTATGCTGGCTTCAGATGGTATTTAGTTTTTTAAACAAAATTGTTACTACAGGTAATAGGTATTGAACGAATGTAGTCCTTAACAAATTAGCAGAAAAAGCCCACGAATTTCTGGAATGGTCAAGATTTTGGCGAACAATTTCTCTTAAAGCGAACCCTAAAAACTTACATTTTTCTGTTAGTCGTAAAAATATTATTTCTAATTATCCATATCACTAGAAGCAGTAGTGAGCTGGTCAGTTCATAGATTAAAATGGAAAACAGATGTAAAAATGTTCTTTGGTTTGTGATTTAAAAAAATTTTGTTATTGTTTGCTTTGCTTTGTTTTTCTTGACTTTCCTCTTCCAGCTACATTAAGCCAACACTCACCCATGCTGGCCCTCCGCTAACCCACACCCTTCCGGGTTGCTGCCACGGGTTAGCTGCGTGCCTCACTAGTCCACAAGCTTACGCGGTAAGTTATTATAATGTTCTTTTGTCGACTTTTTTGGCCTGGTTTTTGGTCCCGGTGCCTGATCATTGCTGAGTTATTCAAAAGAGTGCCGAATCACTGAACAACTGGCTAATCAAAGACTTCGTATATCCGCGAAAAAACCTCGCCAACATGAACTCTTCCTGAAAAAGCTTGACGTTCTTCGTGGCCAACTCCTGGGAAGTCAGATCGACTTCTAGTTGCAGTTAGGTGGCAGCAGCTAGAGTCATTTATGCACAAAGCTAGACAGCGCTGTTTTGAGCTTTTAGCTCTCATCAGCAGCTCTCAGGAATCAGCATATGTAAATCTAAGGTATTCCTCAGCCACCTCTCGTCCAAACTGGACAAACCTTAATGGTTTGCAGTGGCAGAGGTCTTTAGGGAATAAATATGCTGATGAGAGCTAAAAGCTCGAAACAGCGCTGTCCAGCTCTGTGCATAAACAAACTGTTTCGTTTGTATCGTTTTTTCGTGACTCGACACTTTTTGACGTGACTCAGTAATAAGCAGGGACCGGAACCGAGAACCGTTGTCTGTTTATGATACTGAAAAGAGGTTATGTAACTCTGCTGGTAATGTTCTGTTTAAAATGATTTATTTAAATTACTGTATATTGATAAATAATGAATAAAGAACAAAGAAAAATGCAAGAATACATTCAACCATGAATTTTGCTTAGCTACAACATAAAGTATCTCAGTGGCTGGAAAAAACAGGTATTAACTTGAATCGCTTAATTGTGGTTGAGGCTGATTATCTTTGGTAAATTTGCCTTTATGACCAATTTTTTCTGCAGCCATTTAGCAACATACTTCATATCCGCGTTGATGCCTCCTTTAAGTTCCGCATTAACACCTTTAAAATTGATCGATATTTGCTTTCAGTCACAACTAGATGATGAAAACGATGTTGATTTTATACTTAATGACCCTGCTGATTACGTCGTTTCCAACCCAGAGCAATCTCCTTATGCAGGATCTGGGGACCAAGGGGGTATAACCCCTCACAACATGGAAGGGGTGCATCAGGCGAAGGGAGAAGGGGAAAAAGTTAAAGTTAGCGTTTTTCCCGAGAACTCTGCTGGGGATGTTGTTCCCGATATTATCCTTCACAGTCCCAGCTCTTCTGCAAACCCCACGAATCAAATAGAAATGCGACCCCAGGAGAAAGGGGGTTCGGGAGATTTGAACCAAGTGTAGCAACGTCTGGGTATCTGCCCGAGAAACGGACTTCAAGCATACAAAATGTTATTGGTCACGTTTATAAAATTACGAAAGTGTACTTTAGGCCAATTGCGACTCGAGCGGAAATTTTATGCGCTCAAATCCGATTTGAGTAGGAATTGTATGTTCTCAAACATTGATCGAGTAAATTTGATGTCGCTGGAAAGTTTTCAACTTAAAATTGAAGCGAAGAAAGCTTGTACATTGTATACGCTTTCGTAGTTCCCTCGATAGTGTTGCTTATTCTTCTGTATTCTTCAATGAAATAAGCATGCCAAGCCTCAAAAGCATTATATATTTGTGTTCATATATTTACCCACGTTGTGCAATTTGAAGGAATTTGAAATATTTACTATGTTTTGCGGAAATTGTGGGGTATCTCCACCAATTTTTGACTTTTTTACAAGCTTTGAACAATTTGACGGTGGAACATTATTTTGAAATGAGTGAGATCTAGGTCAAATTCCTAGCACTACAAGTTACAAATGTGCCGCGAAAAAATTGTGTCACAAAGCTACTGTGCCACATTCCTAATGTGTCACAAAAAGTGCTTTAGAAATTTCGAATAAAAAAAGACTTTTAGTGCTGTGGAGATTGACTTTCGAATTCTCTACAAACAGTTTATTGCCACATAATATTGTATTTGCTTTGAGTCCTTAACTACCCCTTTTGTGTGAAGCATTTTTTTTTATTAAACGCGTTTACAAAGAACCCTATTTGCGCACAGTATTTTATTGTAGCTGCGGAAGTAAACAACATAACTGATGGATTTTTAAAAAATCTAAGTTGATTTGATGTTGCATGCGAAAGGTCTGTTAAATATAAGGGGCAAGTTTTTGTTAAAGTATAATTGAGTATCCAAGTTTCACTACTTAGCGCTAAATTCTTCGCAATTTGAATCTTTTTTTTTTGAAATACGAGAAAACGAATTTTTCAAAATATTTTTAGTCATCAATATTACAGAGAAAAAGGGCCCTAAAATTTTTGTTTGTTGATATCAGAATCGATAAAAGTCTACAAAGTTTTTCTAAAATATTTGGTATTTACCCTAGCGATATTACGTGGAAACTATGTTTTCATTTTACTTAAAGCCTAAACAGCTTAAACTACCTAACGTCCCAAGTTCATGTTAGTGTTTTGTCCAGCAGAATACTGGACAGTGGACATATGTAACAAAATTTTCTAAAACGCTTCGTTTTTTTTTACATAGGGTTGTGCTCTAATATTTTCCAACAGGTTTCTTGCATAGTCCTTGATTGTTTACGGATTAATTTTTTTTCCATTAAACCGGAAAAATTTACGCTTAATTTTGCTTTTTGCAAATTTTTACCAAGCAAAATTGCTCGCTTTCTTCGTTTACAAATTTTTTCAAAATTTGTTTACGATTTATTTTTCAGAATTTTTGCGTGTTTCCATTTTTTGTCATTAACCATGTTCTCATAAAACACTTTTTCACAACTTTTTAAGTAGGTATGTATAATAGATACTAATGACAAAAAACGCCACCATTTTTGCATTACCCCAACTTTTAAGGACTCTTAAAAACTACTTCATAGCATCCTATTTTGTGCAAAAAAGAATCTTGAAATTTTTGCTATGTAACAAGAATGTATATTGGTGAAGTAATTTTGATTTGAAAAAAGAGTAATGAGGATTTTGATGCTCAAACGCTTCAACTCGAAACATTTTTGGTAGTTTTTGACGCAGTGACCGTTTTCGGACCGTGCTAGTTCTGAATTTCAAGCTTTTTAACGTATTTCGCACCATCTTTCATTTTGCACTTTTATTGTCGTTACGTAATGTTTCACATTTGCCAAGGGCAGGACTGGTTCTGGAAATATTGGAGTTTCTTAAGTGCAGTCCTTGGAATGTAAAACTTTGCATTTTAAAACTGACCCTTGGTTCATCTTCACATTTCTGAACGTCTTGTTCCTAATCGAAAAGATTCATATGCAAAAATTTAAAAACGTGTAATTAATTTTTTTTTGGTTTGGCTGGCTAATACCCGATAGTACGAGCTTAAAATTTACGAGAATGTTAAATTTTACTTTATGTATATGATATTTTAAATTGATTAGTCGTTGTTTACTTTTGGTTGGTTATTGCGGATTTTTTACTTTTTTGCTGCGTGTCTGGTTAACAATTCATTGTGTGTATGCGATATTTGATGTTTCTAGATTCTTTGTTCCGTCCTGAGTTTCAGTTACTGCATTTTTAATTCCCTATAGCAACTTATATTGATTGGTGTTTCCTTATTCTATGAAAGTTTTAATTTATTGTTTATTCGCGTTCATCGAAAAGTTGCAGTTTTCGATTGGTTTTTGATCAATATTTCAAACTTTGCACCAATTTCTACTAAACGTAAAAAAAAACACTTTAGGCCACTTGAATTCTGCAATGTTGTACTATTATTTAGTGCTGAATTTGGGCGTCGGAGAGTCCAATTGTGAAAAGGTCCCTAAATTTTGAATAATTGCATTTTTAAAAGAGAATGATTAACTTGTAGCAAATGACCAAAATTTTGTTTATGTTTCGAAATTTGTTATGATAAATTATAACCAATTGTTTGGGCTAGTTGGGATCAAAGTTCGTTATTAGGTTACAAGTCACGATTTTCATTATCTACAAATGACTTTTTAGACCGAAGTCCGTTTGCAGCATTAATTACTAATTGATTAATTCTTCTACAACGAAAATAATGACTCTGTTTTTGGTTGAAGCTGTGGCCGAAAGTGGTGTATTCAATGTTCCCAAAAACTTATTTACGTCCATCTTTCTAAAAAATATCAATAGTACTTTTAATCAATTATTAATTTCGTATGAATCTTCTATTTTTCGGAAAGTGGCAGGACTGAAGCGTAACTGCTCATCATTTAGACGTTTAGTTTTAAGGGATTATGGAAATTTCTGTCAATTTGGCCATTACTTTTGCCTTTTTTGAGCAACATCTTGGTCTCTCTAAATGGAGCTTTGGAAAGCTTTTCATTTTTTAGTTGTGGCTTGGTCTGAAGCAGATAAATAACCTGAAAAGTTAAAAGAGTTGCAGGGGCTACTTTCAACAATGAAAGTTTCCGATGCACAAATTCAGCTTTTCTTTTAAAAATTTTTCTTAAGAATTCCTCTCGAGCCACGCTATCCTGTATATGAACAGGTCTGATAAACAATGTAGAATTATTAAAGAATGCGTTTGGTTAATTGCCTAAAACCATTTAAAATCTTGCCAGTTGTTTATTAGTTCCATCCATAGTAATCTATATTCATTAAAATTGGTTTAAGGCAATCAACGAAAACAATTTTTGATTCGTGAACTCAATTTCATCTTTTTTAAAATTTTCGATGTTCTTTGTTTGTGCTAAACCCTGTTGATTTTTTCTAGTATAAAAGGATTTGGACATAGATTAAAAACAATTTTATTCAAAAACCGGTATTTTGTAAATGGTAAATTTGTTTCGTATTTGAAAGCTCATCATTTCTTCAGCGGCATAGATTAGTGCAGTGAAACGATTAAACTTGAAAGATCAAGTATTAGTTACTAAAAATGCTACCAGTGGTGCTAAACTAAGCAATGTTAAAAAGCGGAATGGTCATTACGACGGAATGCTTTTGAGGATGTGCTTGTACGAGTCGTTTGAGGAGAACGATTTTGCAAAATTTATTTTATTGTGTATGCGTGAAAAATCGAGTTTTAAAAATGTTTCGCGCTATGATGATATGCCGCAAATCTAGAGTAACGTCTCTTAATATTTCATTCAAAAATTGTGTCATTATGAAAGTGTTATTCAGCTTTCCAAATAAAGTTATATCATCTCACTGAGTGAAACAAATTTTCCATTTCTTACAAATCTCTGGTTTCGGATGAAATTGCTTCTTAACTTCATGCCCCAAAGATCAAACTCCATTTTGTGGCAGTTCTGGCTTCACCCAGAGTATCATCATCCGATCCCATGCATTTATTTCCATGTACTTGCATCTTTCGTTCAATAAACGTTGTCAACCTTCGTCTGTCTTGTTCAGTATGTACTTATCAAGTTGTTTGGGTGTGGAGGCGGTAAAGGGACCTTTCGGTCTTCGGGGCGTAGCTGCTATCTGCGTGCTTGTGTATTCCTCGTGATGTCAATTTTGAGAGCGCCCGCGCTCGTGACCACATTTTCGGAGACCAAGGAAAACCGGCAAAAAACTTAAATTTTTAACCCATATACTCGTATACCTCGATAACGGTTAATCTTGGATGAAAAACAGTTTGTTGTTTTTCGAACACACTTTTGACCATTCTTTTTCTACCGCGACTTGGGCACTTAACTCTTTGTTATCATTATTTCTCGAGCTATTTAACTTAATTTTTTAATCATTAAACGCAGAGAGCTCAAACTCAGCGATTAAAGATTTAAGTAATGGCTTTAGTGGTAATACCGCCTTAAAATGGGGATTCTACGTTAAAGTTTTCCCGCTAACAGGTCCTCTAAAATTTTCGATCATTTAAGCTTGAGTGTGAAATTCTCAGAATTGGTAGGTGTGAAAAAAAGCAGAACTAACGTGCCACGTTTAGAGGGTTCTACCAAATGAGTTCTCCAAAAACTAATTTCGAACCATCTCGAGATAGCAGAAAAAAATTCAGAATAAGACAAAAAAAACAGTATAGAGTATAAAATATAAAATTTTGGGATGTAGTCCTCCAGAACTCAAATTTTGACTAGGCCTACTTACCGGTAGGTCAAAAAACTGAATTTTTGAAAATTGGTAAAAATGAAAATAAGATAAAACAAAGCAGTTTTTGGGAATGCTACGTTAAAGAAGAACCGCAATCGAGCCCTTAAATATTAGCCATTTTAAGCCAGTAAGTACCGGTATTACACAGAGGTGAGCAGCGCAAGTCATAAAAGTTACACCGCAAGCGCACGCGCAACTACTCTGAAAATCTTGCGCCGCAAGCCCAAAAAAAATAATTGCGCCGCAAACGCAAGTGTGGCGTCTTGAAATGTATAATTCTAATTGACTCACTGCTCAAACCTCATTAGGTTACCGTTCGAGACCAATAATCAAAAGAAATTATGCACGCTACCAAATTAGGAAACAAGAAATTATCGATTTCCTTTAAAAAATACAAGCATTTGAAAATGTGCATCGCCTAACCTCTTTCGGCGAAAAACATCTTTATACCTAACGAAAAAATATTCTCAACTCTCGAAATCAAGGAACTGCGGTGTTAAAAAATTCCACTAATAAAGTGCGCATGTGGTGGTAAGCGAAGGACTTCGGAGTCATAGGCGTCGCCAGGGGGGGCTTGGGCCCCATCCCAATTGACTTGCAACCAATGATAAAAATGTCACAAAAAATACTATTGTTTCTTCAGTTTCTTTTAGCATCTTCGCTTACAACAGTACACGCGTACAGCAGTAATCAACAATAATACCGATCCAGGGGGCCCGGGCCCCCTCAATTTAATTTTACCAATCAATTTAAATGGGCCTCCAACAACAACATTGATTCAGCGGGTCCGAGCCATAGGCGTAGCCAGGATTTTTGATTGGGGGGGGGGGCCCAAACCACAAATCACATGCAATGACGTCCTCATAAATTTTCGAAAAAGTAATTTTTTGTGGGGCAAAGATATCGTAGAATGGATGATCTGAAGCCGTAGCCTGATGGCACTTAGCCAGGATTTTGGAAAAGGAAGAGGGTGAAAACTAATTGTTAAAAAGTGTAAAAGTCTAACTTGGAAGACGTGGTGAGTAAGGTAGTGTACTCAAACGTATCACAGACAGGGGTCTGGGGGCAGAGCCCCCGGCCGCCGGTGGCTATGGGGGTCTGGGGGCGGAGCCCCCAGCCGATAAGCGATTTTTGTAAGTTTTTGGAAAAAAAGCAATTTAAATCCCATTGGATCACATTTTGCACGAGTTCAGAGCCATTTCAAAGAACTAGATTTTTAACATTTCAAAGCCAATCGAAAAAATTTAGTTGTTCAATTCTCTTTCTGCACTTAAATCCCAAAACACGCTTAGAATCTTGCATTATGGTGTAAAATTTTAATTGTAAGTGATTTGGTCTATAAGGGGAAGTAACGAACATTGCCTCCTGCAATACTTTAGCAGTAAATAATTAAGTTCATAATAACGTTAAACGAGGGCCTGGAGTGGCAACTTTTAGGTCAAAACTCTTAGATTTCTCACAGGTTTTGCATATAAATTGTTAAAAATTTGCATTAAGGGGCCCCTAGCCCGGGAACCTTGGTCGTCAATCAGGGGCCCTTGGGCTCCCTGGTTGCCAGTTAGAGGCCCCGTAGCCCTTTGCTTGTCGGTTAGGAGCCCCTGACCCCCTGGTTGTTAATTAGGGGATATGGGGCTCCTTGGTTGTGAGTTAGGGGCCCCCTGGTTGTCAGTTAGGAGGGCCCTGGGGCCCATCGTTGTTGGTTAGGGGGCCCCTGGCCCACTGGTTGTTGGTTAGGGGCCCCCTGGTTGTTGGTTAGGGGCCCCGTGGTTGTTAGTTAGGGGCCCTGGGGATCCCTGGTTGTGAATTAGGGGCCCCGGGCCCCCTGGTTGTTAGTTAGGCACTCCGGGGCCCCCTGGTTGTTGGTTAGGGGCCCTGGGGCCCCCTAGTTGTCGTTTAGAGGCCCCCTGGTTGTCAGTTAAGGGGCCTCCTGGTTGTCGGCTAAGGGTCCCTTGGTTGTTAGTTAGAAGCCCTGGAGCCCCGCGGTCGTCAGTTACGGGCCCCCTGGTTTTCAGTTAGGGGTCCCGGGCCCCCTGGTTGTCGGTTAAGGATTCCAGGGCCCCATAGTTGTTAGTAAGGGCCCCCTGGTTGTTAGTTGGGGGCCCCGGGACTCACTTGTTGTCATTAATATTATTGTTAATTACCAGAGGTGGAGTCGAGGACACAAGGCTCGAGGCCAAGGACACAAAAAAAATCCGAGGCCAAGGCCAAGGACAGCCTTTCCGAGGACAGACACTCTCGAGGCCAAGGACAGGTATGCTCGAGGCCAAGGCCAAGGACCAAGGACACAAGCGCAAGTGCTCTCCAAAAAAAAAAAAAAAAAAAAGGTCTTCACAAAATGTTTTAGGCGAGGTCTTCACAAAAATTTTTCAAGCGATCTCCACAAAAAAACGTTTTCCAAAAAATTTTTCAAGCGCTTCACAAAATTTTAACAATTCAAAAAATACTGCTGTCCTCGAGCCGAGGACAGGCCAATTTTCGAGGACTTGAGGCCTCGAGGCCAAGGACTTTAAAATGTGTCCTCGAGGACTCCACCTCTGTTAATTACTGTTATGTGCGTAATTACTGAAAAAAAACTGCAACTAAACATCGCCAGGCTATGTTGTCATAACTTTTTGTCGTTAGTGGTATTTTGATTGGGGGGGGGGGGGGGGGCGGGCCCTATGGGCCCCCCCTGGCTACGCCTATGGTCCGAGCCCCTCAACATAATTTTTACCAACCAATTTAAATGGCCCCCTACAATACTTATTTAAATGGGCCCCCAACGATAATATTGATCCCGGGGGCCCGGGCCCCCAACAATAATATTTAAATGGGCCCCTAACAACAATATTGATTCAGGGGGCCCGGGCCCCCTCAATGTAATTTTAACCAACCAATTTAAATGGTCCCCCCACAATAATATTAATCCAGGGGGCCCAATTCCCTCAATGTAATTTTAACCAACCAATTTAAATGGGTGCCCAACAATAATATTGTTCTAGGGGGCCCGGGTTCGTTTAATTCAATGTTTGCCAACTAATTTAAACGTATAACCCGAGTGAAATTAAGGGTCTGTATCCTAGAAGTTGCTAATTGAGACCCCCATCTAACCTTTTACGAACGTAATGCAATAACCAGGGACGGATTTAACATATGGCACAGTGCCATGGGCCCCGTGCTCAGATTAGACATTTTTTCGGCCTTCACCTGTGAATTTGGCAGAAAAATCTGAAGCAATAAAGCAATAAATTTCCGTACTTTGGTGACAAGTTTTTGTACATAAAGCAAGGTAATGACAGTACCCCAACGCGAGCTATAGAGAGTAGGCTTTCATCTTGGACATAGCCGTTTCAGCACTTTTACGTCACAAAGAGTCTTGGTTAGCACTATCGTATTATCTCAATGATTATTTTTAGGGGCTATAAGCCTGTAAAAACGCAACGGAATCAGTTACATTTCTAGTTTATGTAAAACTCGATATATAGTAGAGCTGAAGTTTATTCTCCCATAAAACCCGATGCACAGAGCATACTTAGGCAATAGATTTATTACTGAAAGAACTGTGTGCTGAGAGTAGCCTATAGGAATAATTATTGTTTGAAAGAATGAACATCTAGAGCCGACGTCAGTTTCTCCAAATTGCTCAAAACTATTTGTGTTCGTGACGGACAATTTGTAGCAAATACTACCCTAAATTCGTGCCAAATTTATTTGTTTGTAAATGGTGGGCTTCAATGTTATTCATGGGTGCAGTTTCATGTCTTCAAAATTTAAGCCTACCACATGACTTTGCATTTCTTCCGGCTATGATGCTTATCCGGCTCTGGTCGTGAAAAGTTTAGAACCAACTAATATTCCCACTGGCTCTAGACAGAATGTGACAATGGATAACTATTTCACTG
>CAWYPQ010000360.1:0-55739 GCA_963965965.1 Trididemnum nubilum | reverse complement strand
CAACCTCTTAAAGGAAGAAAGAAAGTTATTTTTTTTCTGCAAAATTGATAATAAAGCTGCAAAATTGAAAATATATAACTAGAGCTGGAAGCTGCAAAGTGACCCAATTATATAGTCTTCAAGTCAAGTAGCTACCATAGTGAAGAAAAAAAACTGAAGCCGTTGCAATTGATAAAACAGATTTTAGCGAATCAATTAATTGTGTAAGTATACAAAAAAGCATTTGCTGGGAGTCTGGGAAAAAATTTTTACTTAATTGAAAAAAAAGCTCCCAAATCAACGCCATTTGGATGATATTTTGCAAACTTTTAGAGCATTGAAAAGAACTAAATTCTAAGATTTGGAAGCTATATTAGAATAAATTGAATTGAGTAGTCTATTTAGAATTCTCTTGGTCAAGTCCAAATGCGTTTGCACCAACGACCTGCCGCCTCAATGTGGTGCTGATCCCTTCCCCCCATTGTGGGTGGGTCGAAGTGGCAGGACAAACTTCCCATAAGGCTTGACAAGAAACTCGCCCCCCAATACCTGTTTAAATCCTTTTTTCGTTTTCCTACCCATTGACAGATCACAACCAGGCGGCTTTACCGTTCATTGAAAGGCACCCTCTCCCACCTTTCCTAGTCCTGTCATTACTGTCATATCATTGGTAATGTCCACCCTAATAAGGTCCCTTCCTCTCAACTTCACGCATTACAGCCCTCTTCTTCTGCTTTTCCCTATCCCTTGCTGAATTTAATCTGCTTAATGGGCAACTACATGGACTGGACTACTCTATTTACCCCTTAACACCCAAACCACCCTCCACTCTTGGGCCCCACTTTTACCACCATATCCCCCGCACCCGTATCTCGTGTACCAATCTTAATCCACTTGCCAGATCGGAATCTTATCTCCCTCCTAACCCCCCTCTTCTATAAGCACCTATCCCTTTCTGTTCTTTCAATGCCCCGTACATCGACAGAACATGAAAACACACCAACAACAACTTATCTTTCTACCATAGGCGTAGCCAGGGGGGGCCCAAGGGGGCCCGGCCCCTCTCTCCCCAATTGAAATGCTACCAATGATAAAAATGTTCAAAAGAGACTATTGTTTCTTCAGTTTTAGTTTCTTTTAGCATTTTCGCGTACAACACTACACCCGTACAACAGTAATCAACAATAACATTGATCCTGGGGTCCCAGGCTCCCTCAATTCAATTTTCACCAACCAATTTAAATGGGCCACCTGCAATCATATTGATCCAGGGGGCCCGGGCCCCTCAATTTAATTTTTGCCAACCAATTTAAATGGGCCACCTACAATTACATTTAAATAGCCCCCAACAGTAATATTGATCCAGAGGGCCCGTGCCCCCTTATTTTAACTTTTACCAACCAATTTAAATGGGCCCTCCACAATAATATTTAAATGTGCCCCCAACAATAATATTGATCCAGAGGGCCTGTGCCCCTTCAATTTAATTTTTGCCAAGCAATTTAAATGGACCCCCACAATAACATTTAAATGGGCCCCCAATTTAAATGGGCTCTCAAAAATAACATTGATCCAGGGGTCCCGGGTCTTCTCAATTTAATTTTCACCAACCAATTTAAATGGGCCCCCTTACTATAATATTTAAATGGCTCCCTACAATAATTTTGATCCAGGGGGCCCATTTAAATGGCCCCCTCATTTTAATTTTTGCCAACCAATTTAAATGGGCCACCTACAATAACATTTAAATGGCCCCCAATTTAAATGACCCTCAACAATAATTTTGATCCAGAGGGCCCGGGCCCCCTCGATTTAACTTTTACCAACCAATTTAAATGGGCCCCCTACAATAATATTTAAATAGGTCCCCAACAATAATATTGATGCAGAGAGCCTGTGTGTGCCCCTCTAATTTTTGCTAACCAATGTATAACTAATGTATAACTGCCCCACAAAAAATTCTTCTTTCGAAGTTTTTGATGACGTCATGGCATGTGATTTGTGGTTTGGGCCCCTCCCAATTAAAAATCCTGGCTTCGCCTATGCTTTCTACCAAAACATCTCCGCGCCTTTCTCACACGTTACCCCCAAATTCTTTGAATTCTTAAATGGAATCTTGGCGGCCTCTCTTCTCCCCGTTGTGCCAAACTTATCTCCAATTTTTCTACCAATCGGTACGACCTAGTAGTCCTCCTTTAGAAAAGTCACCTTTCTGCGCAGAGGTTTTGGAATCCACGGATTTTCTGCTTTTTGCTCTCAATGTTCCTTTTCAGGCAAGGTCCAGCAGTCTCCGCTGGTAACCAAAACCCTGGTGATGAAGGTATAACTCTTATCCGATTAGACCTAGGTGTTCTTCTAGTCTCTTTTTCTTCTCTTGACCCCTCTCGATGACTCACTACTCGAACTATTGCTGTGTGAAAATCCATCTTACTGTTTACTGTTTTATCCCGTTTCTAAACCTCTACTCTTGACCCTATTAGAAACACCTCCTTTGATATTCGCTCCAGGTCTTTAATTCTCTCCTAATTTCTTTCCTGACTCTCCAGATACTTTCATTGTAGGTGATTTCAATACCCATCGGCCTGGCATTTTTCAATCGCATTTCTTCAAAATAGCCTAGTTGTGATCTTTTTTATTGGATAACTTTTTTCGGTTTTAAAATTTTGAGCGATCTTACTTTCGCAACCTTTTCCACCATTCCATTTTGAATTTTTCTTCCCCAGACCATTCGCTGGCTTCTTAATCACTTACTCCTTCCTGTCAGTGCACGCACTTATTGGTCTGGTCTCAGACCATTTACTACTTGAGATTGCTCTCCCTCTTTTCCTAATACGTCATTCCCATACTCGCACCCATTCTGCAAAAAAGGTTGTAGGGATGACTTCCAATTTTAATCCTACTTTGCTAATCACCTTCCATTTCTTGATTTTGACTAATCACCTTAAACAACGTTCATCAAGTAGCCCGCTCTTTCTTTAGGTTTCTTCTTCATGCTTCCAAGCCTTTCAATTTTTACGGCCGCTTTGGCCGCTGCTTCAAAGCCTGGTGGTCCCAGGATGCGGCAGAGGCCGCCCAATAACAATGGAGGGCCCACTCCAAGGCATACTGCTCTGAGGCTCACCACCTCAGGTATTATGTGCAAAATCCCGAATTAGACAAAATCCCGAATTGGACAAAATCTCAAACGGACAAAAACTCGAATTGGACAAAATCCAGAATTGGACGAAATCCCGAATGGAAAAAAAAACGAATAGCACAAAATTCCGAAAAGAAATAATCCAGAATAAACAAAATTCAGACTTGATTTAACTTCAAAACTAGACAAAGTCAGAATTAATAGCATACCTACAGTTGGATTAACAAAACTCAGACTTGATTTAACTTCAAAACTAGACAAAGTCAGAATTAATAGCATACCTACAGTTGGATTATAAGCACTAACAAAATGTGCAGTATATAATTTACTCGCAAAACGGCATGTCGTTCATTCGCTGTTGTCGTACAGTAGATCAAGTCAAAAGTCGTTGCAATTTTTTTTGAGTTAATTAAGCGCCAATAAGCAGTATATCACAGAGTTGTAAACGGGCCGACTGGTTCAGGCCCGAACCCTAAAACTATATTTTGAAGCCGAAATCATGCCGCCAAAAAAACGTAAATTAAGTTAGGTCTGAAAAATTTAGCAATGCTGCCAAGTTATTTTGATTATATTTTTGTGCACCTAAGACAAAAAGCATGTCTCAGGCCCAAATTGAGCCTAAAATTTTGTCAACTTTAGGCCCGAATCAGGCCTGAAACTAACCCGAAAAGCCCGGCCAGACTTACAACTCTGGTTTGTCGCGTAGCGAAAGCCTCGCACTCGCCACGTTTGCCGTCAACTTTTTCAGTTCACAGAAAAAGAAACTAGGTAATGCAGTATTTAGAATAAATCAGCGAGTTTTGTTCTTGGCAAAAAGTAATCAATTAAGAGGTTGAGAGGAAACTGACTCACGAACATACTCCGTAAAAAAATTGATTGCTTCCAATATTGCTTTTCTTTATGTCAAGAACAAAATTTGGTATAAATTATTACAAAATCGAATGTTAAATGTTTTTCACCGTGTCTAAAAGGATTTCCTTTGAATGAAAGTAAAACTGACAAAAGAGCAATAAAGGTTAAAAAATTTGCACTTTAGTTCAATGATTATGTATTATGGTCATTTTACGTTTTAATGCTGCAGCTGTGTGAAGTGCAGTAATTTTTGTTGTTCGTTCGGGAAATGGTCCAATTCGGGATTTTGTATGTTCTTGATTTTGTTCAATTTAGGATTTTATACTTCGGGATTTTTTCCATTTCGGGATGGAGTTTTTCGGGATTTTGTTCGTAAACCCGCCTCAGATACATTGACGTATGCAGAAAAACGCCTTCGGTTATTTCAAAGTCAAATATGGAAACTTGGCAAGCCACCAAGTTTTGCAAAAGGGGACTTTATTTCAAAAGATTTTCTTCAGCCCCCTCTTCTTAGCCTAATAATCTACAAAATTTAATCTCAGAATACAGTATAAGCGTTTTAAAAGGTTTTGGACTTTACCTGTAAGAAAGGAGGCTGAAGGAATTGGACAAAAGTGCTTGCAAATATCTTCCGATTTACAATTTGCAAATTGAAGTCATGTGATTTCGCATTTCAAAATGTTTGAATGTCAATTTGCTACCACAGCAATGCGTTGAAATAGTATTAGGACTTACTAATTCCATGAAAAGATTTTGTTTGCTTCAAGTCTTGTTTATAGCATTCACAGTCTTTTTTTACTGAATTAACTCAAATTAAATTAACTTAAATTAAATAACTTATAGCAAGCAGCTCTCGTGGATTTGTAATCTGTTTGATGTAGAATGAAAAGCAAATTGTCTTACCGTAATATGCTAGGTGATAAAAAAACGTGTTAAAGCAAAACGTAGGAGTTAAATATTATAATATTAATTACTATAATTTTTTACATGAAATTTTGCAATGACGTTGATGAAAAATTTCAACATAAATTTGTCATAAAAATCGGCTATTTCATCACAAAAGTTTTGTCGCAATATCATTATGGTCCAAAATTTTTCATAAAAACCATGGCATAGGGGTTCAGCGCCTCAGCTTCACCGGATAAAGCCCCAGTGCTAGCATTTCCTATAGAAGCTTAATATTGACGAATATCAAAACTATCATAAACAATGGGAAATTTTTATAAATTTTCAAAAACAAAAAATTGTTTTAATGCTATTTGGATCACATTTTGCATGTTTTCAGAGTGATTAAAAAAACTAAATTGTAAAAATGATAGAATCATTTGAAGGAAAAATTTGCTCAGCGCCACTACTTACAGTATACTTCTGGTTAAGTCCAAAATTGTTCTGAAGCTTGAATATTTTCATTTAATTTTCTGACTTAGCAAAGAAGGAGGAGCGCAGCCTCTTTAGCTCTTCCAGGTTACGCCATAAAACCTCAAGATAGATTGTGGCAAGTGGTGCATTTAAACATAAAAAAAAATTTCTCTGGCAGACTTTAAATGAGCTATATTTTCCCGAAAGTCAAACAGACGTGTTGATTAAGAGCATAATGGCCATGAAACAAGAACATAAAGACTATAAAACAACGCATAAACGTTGTAAGAAAATGTGCTTGTTTCGGTCTCAAGATCCAGATGAGAATCATTTGATAGAGATTTTGGTATTCAAATCTCCTGGCCATTTCAGATAGATTTCTTTGTGCTTTTAACAAAAAAAAAAAAAATTACAATCAAATGTAGCAATGCAAGTTTATTGTGCTGGGGCTTCATTGCATTGCACAGGCTGCGTTGGTGGTATAGTAACAGCCTTCAGTAATAATCAATGGTGTTGATGTTTTTTATGAACACCTTAACAAAATCTTATAGAAAAAGATTGACTGTGAGAGCAGCTTAATTTCACTCTTTTGAAAACCTCTGGTAGCATGTTTTTTAAATTGTGAGCAATTTCCATTTTACCATTTTGTTTTACCAGATTTTACCATTTTGTTTATTTTTTTTTAGGTTGTTGCAAACACGACAAAGATTACAAAGTTGACCGAACAAAACCAAATGGTGCTCGACATCAAAGCTTTGAAGAGAGTTTTAAAAAATCCTAAATATGCTGATTGCTCCGTAGCCATTTACACGATATCAGGACCAATGCGAAGTGGAAAATCTTTCTTGTTAAATTGCTGGGTTGCTTATATTCATCATCTCATGGTAAGAAGTTTTTGCACAATACCAGTGATGGTTTTTTCATCATGATAAAGATTATGTAATGAAATGTTTAAAGAAAAATGTAACGGTAATCTTCAAGTCTTTTAAATTAGTTTTGAAAAGTCAAGATAGCGCCTATTTGATGCCGTTTTTAATTTTGGCTCTTACGATTGCTTTCAACGGTGGGCCATTTTGAGTGCTTTCAGTTGATTCGGTTGATAATAATCGATTGATTGATCAATGTCCCAGACTGGGATTATTTTTACGATTATCAATTTTTTTGATTAATTTTGAAATTAAAGTTTGTGGCTAAAAATAATTTAAACCGAATCTCAGCCAGCGCCAGACTTTAGTTTACCTACATATTATGATTGTGACGCTACAAATGCGAAAGAATTCTTAAATTTTTGCCTAACATGTACTTTCAGCTGCATCTACATGGGCAACTTTTAGCTGCAAGAACCGACATTTTACCTTTTTTCTTTCTCAAATCGCGTAGAAGTAGATCCATGGCTTTCAACCTATGGGTCGCGAATCAAAGTTGGGTCGCGAATCAAAGTTGTATCGCCTGAAAATTCTTTTGGGTGGCTTGTTTGCTTATAGTGAACAAGTAAAGAGAGAAAATTTGCTGAAAGTAATACTGACTGACCAAACCCGTGGAAATTTGTGTGAACTTGGAGTAAAAATTCATTTTTTTTCGGGGGGGGGGGGGGGGGGGGGCTTCGTTTCACATTCCGAAAATTGTTTTTAAATAAATTTTTGGTGTTCCACGGTTTTTCGGTCTAAAAGGCATGGTCGCCTCAATGGAACATACATGGATCGCAAAATTTCACACATTTCAGTTTTTCACTAAGTTTGGGTCGCTTTCAAACAAGGTTGAGAACCACTGGCGTAGATTACATACACTGCGCAAGATTCACGTGAGATTTTGTCTGAGAAATATTGCCGGATATGCCCAAAAAAAATCAAATCGCATCAGTCACTCACACGGGTGAAATTTTAACGCGATTCTCGCGTACGTTGGAACTCGCAGAAGTCACTGACAGGTTGAGACTGCGTGGCAATAATTCTCGCAAAAACCGAGTCGACGGAAGAGTCGCTATCGCACTGGTTCGCTTAGAGCAGGGGTTTTTAACCGGGGGTAAATTTAACCCCTGGGGGTAAATTTTGCCTATCCAGGGGGTAAATTTGCTGAATCATAAACTAAAGCAAACTTTAATTATCAGTAATGAAAAAGTGATAGTGTTGCACTGGATTGCCGTTGCGCCATATTTTCGATGCCCAAGAAGAGATCACCAGTTTTTGGCCAGAAAAACCCTTGAAAAACTGGTGAAGACCTTTTTTTTTTGGAGATCACCTGTTTTTGGCTGTAAAAACCCTTGAACTTTTGGTGAAGACCTTTTCCTTTTTTTTTTGAGATCACCTGTTTTTGGCCGGAAAAAGCCGCCCGGCGCCCATGTAAGAAAATTTGGGTAAATTATAGTGTTTTCGTTTGGCAAGGGGTAAATAAGACAAAAAAGCTTACGAATCCCTGACTTAGAGTTTTACGCGGTGTGAGATAGTTTCAAAGCACGGCTTGATGGTTTTGATTTTGCAAAAGCCAGCTGCTGCAAAACGGCTTCATACGCGCCGCTTTTAAAGGCGGTAAATCATCCTGCCAATTCCGGGGGTTTACAATAGCTAAAATTGAACTATAATTTTTGATATTTTTCGTTTGAATTTTGGGACTGCGGTTGCAAAGATATTCAACAAATACAAAAAGATGTCCCCCGAAAAAAAGTATTAGGAAACTCTGAGTTTTGTTCTTCGAAATGTCCCCCGAAAAAAAGTATTAGGAAACTATTAGGCCTAATAGTTTAGAGATAGTTAGGCCTAATAGTTTAATAAGATTACAGTAGGCCTAATAGTTTGGAGAACTGTGGTTTTGGCGGGAACAACAAAACTCAGAGTTTCCAAATTCTTTTTTTCGGGGGACATCTTTTTGTATTTGCTGAATATTTTTGCAACCGCATCTCCAAAATTAAAACAAAAAATATCAAAAATTATAGTTCAATTTTAGCTATTGTAAACCCCCGGAATTGGCTGGATGATTTTGCCTTTAAGATTTAAGATTTTGCATTGAAAGCAATCTGGCTTTGAAATATTGCAGTTTTGCGTCTTTTTGAAAAAAAATATACATGTTTGTAGCCAACGCAAGTGTAAAACGGAATACAGTGAATACAATTAAGCAGCTAATTTCGTTAAAATTTTAAATGAAAATGCAAGATGAAAAATGAAGCAGCAAGGGCGTTGTGCTGCTCATGCACGATGTGCGAAACGTAAACACTTGCAGTCACTCGTAAAAGCTTACTTACTCTACAGTATATCATTTTGAGGGTGGCGCAAAGCGAGCATTAATTTTATAAATTATTATAGAACTTTGCCATTTACCTTTTGGGCTTGATTTTTCTCCACTTCAACCCATTTCTGATTTTGTTTCTTATTTTGGTTTTATATAATTTTTGGTATCATATAATAAAAACTTTATCAAAATTTTAGCGTAGTTTATCCTAAAAACAGCTGTGAAATTACTGTTTCTCCAAGTATGTGAGACTGACAAATTTATATTGTTTATTTCCTCAACAATGTGTAACTTATCTTGTATTTTAAAGTAGATTTGTGCTGTCAAATAATGCGAATGCTAAATTTATTTTTTTGTTTTTATAAGTTTACTTTTTGAGCTCTTCTGCAGTGATACCTAACGTCTGCTGTCGCTGCAGAAGAACTGGCTCTTTTTAAATTACGCCAACATTTAAAAATCCATATATTTTACATAAATATCTGTGTTGTTATTTAATTTTCTATGGTGCTACTAAACTACCATTACTATAAAGCGCCAATACATCCACCATAATTGTACATAAATAAGCAACGCATGCACTTGCTCAACGCTTGGCAATTAATTCTGGTGTGGAGGATGAATTATCATGAACAGTGATAAAATACTTCAGTGGCTTTACGTCAAAACTCACTGCAGGCATTATTCCAGTTAAAAAGCGCCATAAAACCACTCAAATTTTAAAACTGGTGCAACTGAAATTGAAAGCATGGTTTGATTAAAAACAGCATTTTCATGAAATTAATGCTTAACTTACAATGCGGTGTAGCCGCTGTTGTGTTTCTTTACATGCCGTAAGTGTGGTTATTTTCACAGCAAGAGATACCGTTAGGCTACCAGCAATCGGGTCAGAATAGAATGCAAACGCCAACTCGTTTTTAGCCAACAAAAGCAGAGGATGGTACTAGTATGCAAAATGTTTGACCCAACTAGCGAGCAGAGGTGTACGCCTATACCGCTAGCACCTCAACTTTCAAAATAAATCGTCCAAAAGCCATTTCTGTCAAGTTATTGTCTTAGCTATTCTAAGGTGCTCAGATTTTTAACTTTTACTTTTGCTGAGCCAGAATATTAGTGATAACACAATTGATTACTTACGGTATTACAAAAGAACAATACAACTAATGTACTGTTACGTGTGTAGAACTCAGCAGTTTATAAAACGATAAAGTCCTGCTTCATTGCAAAGATTGACTTCACAGTTATCAGCTCTTGATTTCCATACTTTCAGCAGATCAGTGCCTGCATCAACAAGAATATATTCCTTCTGCGTTTTAAACTAACATGAAGTAACTTTAGTATCGAAATAAAAATTTATTACGGTAAAAGCACTACAGACTGTTTCGTACTACAAACGCAATATTTTATGGAGTAAATTAGTATAATCGCAGCCAGAGACTCGCATAGCATTTGTGCGTTGCGCTATGCCTGGGCGACGCGTAAAATGCTTACGATTTGCTGTTTACAGTACATGAACACGTTTTTGCCCTGGACTCTCGAGACGTTGAAATCGCCCTCGTGTAAGTGATCACGGACGAGAACGATTCTTACATCGAGTCGTGCAAAAAAAAGTCGGCATCGCAAATCGCAGGTGTTACAGTACCTACACGTCGACGATTATTGCAAGACGCGACCGAGGCAAGCGACTCTCGCCTCGTGCGATTAACCACTCAGCGAGAAAGATTTTTACGCGTAAAAATCTTCGAATCGCGTCGCAACAAAGTCGCCAGTGTGAATGCAACTTTAAAAGGGCATTCAGATCAAAAAATTTTTTAATTTTATCTCAAGAAAATTTAATAGATCTGAACACTAACTTCACCAAACTTGAGCTTTTTACGACCTTTCGTTTTTGAGACATAGCTAACTAAATTTTCACTTCGAAAAGCTTTTTCCGCTTGGAAATTTTGCCAGGGTTGGTAATTAGAAACAAATTTCGAAACGCTACTGCATGTTCTTAATTCTTGATAAATATTTTGCGGCAGAGTTATTATAAAACCAAGTAAAAGTTTAAAACTGTAAAAATAGCTGCTTTTCAATAAATGTAAACCAGTTTTCCAAACGTTAATCTTCTGTTACAATACTAGAAAAGTGGCAACATTAAAGTAAAAAAAACAGCCAATTTTGAACTGCAATATCTTGAAAATGGAAAGGTATAGAAATTTCTATCTTGGTGATAATGCATTGTAGGCTAATCTCAAGATTTCGGTCAAAAGTGAAAATGAAGCACGTTGTTGCAAAAGTTGATAAATGGCATTTTTCAAAAAATGAGTTTTTCATAGATTTTAATTTATTTACTCCAACTAATTTCCCTGAGAAAAAAATTGTTTTAATTTTCTATCAATTTTCGGTAATAAATAGCTTAATATGTCGCATTTGACAACAGGGCTAAATGGAAATTTAAAATTTTAAACGCGATTTACTCGAAACAGCTAAATGCAACTTATCAACTTTTGCTAAAACATGCTTCAAATTGACTTGAAAGCCCTTTTACAAAGAAATAGAAAAAACAACAAAATCAAAATATTTGATTATGACTTTCAGTAAAGTCGCTTTCATTTTGCTTTCGCAATAAGTTTTTCGGATAGAACTTTTCAGTTCTGCATATTTTTCGAACTTATGGAAAGTGCTATTTATCGAACTTATGGAAAGTGCAAAACTCAAGCGGTTTTTATCGAACTTACAGGAAATGTTGCGTCATCCATAAAGTTCAGCTTTAATGACACTTCTTCTTTCTTCATTGCCCGCTTTTCCGTGAGGGTGGCGGGGGCAGTAGCTCAAGATTGAGCCGCCACACCTGACGGTCTTCCATCACCTCCATCATTTCGCTTCGGCGAAGTCCCAAGTGATTCCATCCAAGATCCTCAATGTAATCGGTCCATCTAGTTCTAGGTCGTCCGACTGGTCTTCTCCCATTTGCTTTGGCATGTAAAGCTTGTTTGGGGAGTCTTTCCTGAGGCATTCTGCTTACATGGCCAAACCACCTAAGCTGAGATCTTTCAATTCGGAGAAGTAACGGCTCGATGTTAAGAGATTTGCGAATTTCAGAGCTACGCACCTTGTTAAACAGTGTAACTCCTTCGATTCTTCGTAAAAACCTCATTTCGGACGCTTGCACTTGTGATCGCATTCTTTCGGTCATTACCCAAGATTCATGACCATAAGTGAGAATGGGGACAAAAACTGCTTTGAAAATTGAGAGCTTTGCCTTTTTCGACAATTCTCGTTTCATGACAACCGAGTAGTGCAAAGCTCGCATTAGTGCACTAGCCTTGCGTATTCGGGTATCGAGTTTTTCGTCTTGCCTTCGGTCACTCGTAAATGCAACCCCAGGATACTTGAACTTCTCTACCTGCTTCAGTGTCGCTCCATTCACTTGTAATACGCACCGATCAGGGTTTCTTGAAAGATGAAGTACCTCAGTTCTGGCCGTGCTTATTTTCATTTCGGCGATGTTGCATGCATCTGCAAAGCTATTTAATGCACGCTGGAGGCCAGATTCTGTGGAAGAAAGCAGAACCAAATCATCTGCGAATAGCAGACGACTAATTTTGCAATTTCCAATCGTGGCACACTCATCAGCTTGGCTGTATTTGTCGATCCAATTCATGTAAACAATGAAAAGGAGAGGTGACAAAACGCATCTTGCCGGAGTCCAACGCCCACATGAAACGGCTTTGATTGCTCGCCATTTACCCGAACACAAACCTCCGGTCTGCAGTAGAATGACTTAATAGCGGGTAACAATTGACCATCAACGCCATACTCCCGCAAAACCTTCCAAAGTTTATCCCGAGGAACTCGGTCATATGCTTTTTCAAGATCGACAAAGCATGCAAAGAGATCTTTGCCATACTTCCAAGATTTCTCGAAGATTTGCTTCAGAGTGAAGATTTGGTCCGTGGTGCTGCGACCCAGACGAAAACCACACTGACCATCTTCCAGTTTTGATTCCACTATTTCTCGGCATTTCCTTTCAAGGCATTTGGCATATACTTTTCCTGGCAAACTAAGGAGTGATATCCCTGTGTAGTTTGTACATTGCTTGCGATCTCCTTTCTTGAACATCGGAATAATCAAACCTGTTTGCCAATCTCTGGGAGTTTTGCCAAGCTTCCACGCAACTTGACACACTCGCGTTAACCAGAGAATTCCTTCTCCAGTCAGCGCTTTCAACATCTCGGATCTGATTTCATCTTCACCAGCAGCTTTTCCAGATTTTATCCCTTAAATTGCAGTTGCCACTTCTGCTGCAGTGAAAACTTCGTCCTCCCGTAGATGTGTCACTTCGTGTGTGTCACAAGTCGATGCCCTTACAGGATTCAAAAGATCTTCAAAGTATTTTCTCCATCGTGAAAGGATTTCATTCTCATCCGTTAGAATGTTACCGTCAGAATCCTTGATGGAGTACGTGATACTCGATCTTTTGCCACGTAAACGGCGGATGGTCTGCCAAAATACGTTGTTTGCCGAAAAATAGTTGGAATCCAACCGACGACCAAACTCTTCCCATGACTTCTCCTTGGATTTCTTTACTGCCGAAGTCGCCGCTTTTCGCGCCTCAGCGTACCGGGATTGCAAATCAGATGACGATCTGTCCTGTAGCCAGGTCTTAACGCATCTTTCTTTGCTCGAATAGCTTCTTTAACCTCTTGGTTCCACCAAGGTGTTATTTTCTCACTATCGCCCGCCATTCTAAGCCGTTTTTGCCCACAACTTTCACCAAGGTGTTCTTTTCCCACTATCGCCCGCCATTCTAAGCCGTTTTCGCCCACAACTTTCAGAAGCTGATGAAATGATTGCTGATCTGAGCAGCAGCCATTTCCTCTCAATGTCCTCGGATACATCAGGAAGTTGTCTGAACTTAGATGATATACTGGATGCAAACTATTTTCTTACTTCTTTGTCCTCCAAAGCCTCCCATTTGATCCGGTAAGTCACAGACAACCTGTTGGATCTCTTGTTTGGCCAAGGTTTCGAAAGTCGTAAGGAACATACTACCAGATGGTGATCAGTTGACAATTCAGCACCTCGTTTCACTCGAACGTCCAACACATCAGAAAACAAATCTGACGAAACTATGCAAAAATCTATCAAAGATTTTTGATCCATACTAGGTCGATACCATGTATACTTGTGAACCTCTCTGTGCTGGAAAAAGGTAATCATGATGCGGAGTCCGTTGCTACGACAGAGCTGCAATAAATACCATCCGTTCTCATTCAGTCCAGTGACTCCATGTTTTCCGATCACACCCTTGCACGTATCTGTGTCTGTTCCAACATGTGCGTTAAAATCCCCCATAAGGACTGTAGATTCAGTAGCTATACTCGTAAAAGAGCATCATTTACTTCATCCACAAAAGTCTGATATTCACCCGTGGCATTGGGGGCATATACCTGCAATAGGCACAATGACCGATCCAATACCTTGAGCTTCAACATACAGACCCGTGATCCCAAAGGAATCCAATCTGACACACAGTCTCACAAACGGGGGCTTGTGAGAATCCCCACACCCGCTTGTGCAGACATACTAGGATCAGCACCAGAATAGAAGAGTTTCCATCCGCCATTCAGATCCACAGTTGCAGAGCCACGTCGTTTGGTTGAAGAAACTCCGATAATATCGAGATGATACCGCTTTGCTTCCTCAACCAATTCTAGCTCTTTTCCTGTGAGGGTGAGGATATTCCAATTGCCCAAGAGCAGTTGGTGATGGTTGACCCGTGAGTGTGCGACATTATCTCGAGTACGAATACTCTGCGCTGCCTCCATTCGCCTCTCTAAACGTGTAGCGGGCACATTGGTGGAGCTGCCACTAGGGCTGGCTGGTGGAGATTGTCGCTTATTTTTCGAACGAGCCCCTTTGCCTAAGACTCGAACGCCATAGGGGTTTCGCTGAATGACGACCTGGGAGTCCCTAGGCGCTCCCCTGCCGGACGAGGTTCCACTTGTGAAGGTGGCCCCATTAACGTCGTTCACGTAATTTTCATTATTTGTGCTCATCATGATTTGTTTTGCAGTTTAATCTAACTGCGGAGAGGTTTTATATCAGAGTTTTCCTTCTCCTAGGTTATATGCTTACCACAGCTGATGGGCATAACCAACCCAGGTTTTAAGTTTTCCAACTATTTTGATTTGAACTATACTTCGTCTCCTTCTACCATTAGACCTATCTGGCATGGGTAACCCTTTCAGGAGAATTGAATCTCCAGCCAGTACAGCTCTGCAGGTCATTGAGGCACATAGACTTTTCCACCTCGTTACGGTGATAGTTCATGGAAAAGCTATGCATTGTAGGTCTAATTGCCGAGCTATGTTATTCTATGCCTACTGTGCCATAATAAGCCAATTATATGTCATACTATGCCTACTAAGCCACGGTACCCACTTTGGCCTACTATGTCTGTTGTGCCATAATAAGCCTACTGTATGCCATACTATGCCTACCAGGGTGCCATGTTATGCCTACAATGTCATACTAAAGCTGCAGCACCTACTGTGGCACACTATGCTTACTAATACTATGTCTATTTTCCATAACAAGCCTCCTGTATGTCATAATCTGCCTACTAAGGTGTAATGCTATCCCTACTATAATATACTACGCTGCAGTGCCTACTGTGGGATACTGTGCAATAATAAGCCAACTATGCCTACTGTGCCATAGTAAGCTACAGTGCCTACTGTGGCATGCTATGCTTACTAGGGTGCCATAACAAGTCTACTTCATGTTACACTATTCCTATATGCCATACTCTGCCTAATAAGGTGTCCTTCTATACCAACTAAGTGTACTAACCTCCAGTGCCTACCGTGCCATATTAAGCCAACTATACCACAGTGCCTACTGTGACATGCTATGCCTACTAGGGTGCCATAATAAGCCTACTTCATGTCATTCTATGCCGAAAATGCCATACTAATCCTCCTATGACATACTACGCCTACTGTAGTATACTATGCCTAATGTACCATAAGGCTACTGCTGTATATGCCACACTATACTCGCATGCTATACTATGTCTACAATGCCATACTACGTTTGCTATGATATACTAACCTCCAGTGCCTACTGTGCCATATAAAGCCAATTATGCCACAGTGCCCACTGTGACATACTATGCCTACTAGAGTGCCATAATAAGCCTACAATATGTCATACTATGCCTAAAATGCCCAGGCTAAGCCTCCTATGACATACTACGCCTACTGTGGTATACTATGCCTAATGTGCCATAAGGCTACTACTGTATATGCCACACTATACTCGCATGCTATAGTCTGCCACACTTTAATGACACAATGTCCAAAAAAATTGACTGAGTAGCCATGGGCTCACTACTAGGCCAACCATCAGCGAACATTTTGTTGGCTACCACGGGACGGAACTATTTTCTAGGGTTCAAAAACCGACAATTTATTTTCGATATATTGACGACACCTTTGCCATTTTAAACAAGAGGGTGACGTTGGCAATTTTCTGGTCACGATTAATCGTCTACATCCTGCTCTCAAGTTCACGTTTCAAAATAACATGATGGCAAACTTCCATTTCTAGACATTCTAGTGGAAACAACTGAACTTGGTTTCGAGACAAATGTATACGGAAAGCCCACTTTTTCTGGTCAATGCATTTGGTGGGATTCCATCAGCCCGCGAAAACGGAAAACGAACCTAATCTCCACGCTGGTACTCAGAGCACTTATGATATGTACGAAAAACAAGCTTAAGCAAGAAATTGATTTTATCAAAAAGATCTTGCTTGGCAACGGGTACTCTGAAGATATAGCGCTCAAGCTCACATCCAAGAAAATTGCACAGTTTTCTATAGCCAAATTATTTGGACCAGAAAAGTGTCCAGTGTATCTTAAAGCCCCTTGGATTCGCTTAGCTTCTCAGCAATTAGAACATCAAATTAAAAGTGCTGTGCAAATTGCTACGGAGCAATAACACCACGCTTGATTTTCTCAAGCCAATGCATGCTACCTGCTGCCAAAAAGGATGTGCTACCTGCCAATCAAAGAAGTATGTTTTTTATGATTACTGTAGGGTGCACGCTGAGCTCCTGGCGCAGCCTGATATCTGTACACAGGAAGCAGAATCGTAATGCGCAGTTTTTGATCAGGTTTAACGGTGTAGTCGTACTGCGGTTTCAAAAACAAACGGAAAAGTTTGAAACGTAATATAGCAATTACTGAGAGACCTGCTAAAATATCGGAGCCAAGACCATGTGAAGCATTCACATGCCAGACTAACAACACCCAACCCAAAACCCATTGAAAAAAGGTGTCCTTCTTGGCTCCCATATCACTATAGTAAAATTATAGAACACAAGATATGCAAAGACGAACGCTAAATGGAAATCACAAAAAAAAACGTTCTGATTAAGTTTGCTTGGTATTCAGAGGATTTTACATTCACAGTCTAACTAACTACAGCGAAAAACATTGAAAAAAATCAGAAACGTCCTATTACTAGGACTGCTGAAACTGAACTGACCAAGTCTACACGTGTGAAGCTTTGGTCAGCATAAAAAGCGACCAATCGCTGCTGGCGACTTGGAAAAACCATAGACAGAACTAGTGTCAGCCAAGCAATAAGAGCACAGAGCACTAGTAGTCAACAAAGAACAAAACTAAGAACACGACGTAACAAATACATGTGCTACTGTGATAGTCGGTATGTAGGTCGCACAACCCAAAGGCTTCAGGAACTCATGAAGCAGCACGTTCCAAAAGCAATAAGGCAACGAACCACTCCTACTCAGGAACAGGAAATCCACCAATCCCAACCAACCAGAACTCAGCCAAATAGAAAATGCGAAACAAAGAGTAAGACTCAATTCGAACCAGATAGCGATTCAGTCTTTGGGCAACATTAGTTGCAATTCAATCAGTGCGCACGCAACTACTCTGATTAGCGGTTTGAAATTCTAATCACAGCTCGTTCTTAGTTTCACTTGAGCCTGTTAAAAGCGGTTTGTATTTCACGGAATAAAAACAGAATTGTGCAGGCAAAAGTAGTTTGTATTTACTCTTCAACTGTTTTGATAAGATCAGAGCCGGTTGTCACTAGATATATTGCATTTCTCCTTACCAATAATTGTGCAATCTCCTTAGAATACATTTCTCCTCAGAACAGGGTTTCTCAACCAATGAGCCTCAGGAGATTTTGCAGTGGGTCACAGAGCTATTCGAAAAATTGACTGCTTGGTTCAAAAAAGTCTTATTTTAGTTATATTTATCAGATCATTACAAAAAACAGGGACTTCAATGTGCTGACTTTTTTTTTTGAAGATCAAGGCAAACATCGCTTTCCCAGAGGTGAAGACCTTTTTTTTTTTGGAGATCAGGGCAATCACTGGGTAAACAACGCTGACCCGATAGTGGAGAACTTTTTTTTCTAGGCAGGATGCCACAGAGCAATGATCCATGCAAATTTTCAAAAAACACAAAGTCGGCCACGGTTCCAAAAAGATTGAGAACCACTGCTTTAGAGCATTTGGTGTTTAAAAGATCCTGCTCACCACATACCGAACCAGACAGAGATCGCAACTGAAGAGTTCTGTCCGAAAAGCTTATCGCGAAAGCAAAAGTCGACTTTATTAAAAGTCAAATTCAAATTTTGAACCACCTCAAGATTGTTCAAAATCATAATAATATCGCAGATTTTTTGACAAATTGGTAATGTGATAACGATGTTTCTGCAGTGATTTATCATAGATAAATAAACAAGATGGGGTACAAAAATGCTCCGGTAAAATAGGATAATATACCACTTTTCTTTGAGTTATTAATGGAACCGAAGATAGGAAATGGCGACATCAAAAAAAATCTTTTGCATGGTTAGATTTTTACAGATTTTTAACATGTCTGTCTGTAGCCTTAGAGGGCGTTGAAACATAAACACACTTGCTCAATTGTTTATCGGCTAATTAAAAATAGCAATGATGTAGATATATATGCCGTGATGAAAGTACTTGAAAAATTATGCTAGATATGTTTGGAATAAAATAGTTTTCAATTCCGTTGGTTACTTCAGGGATCTAACGTTAATCAAGATTTGCTGAAACAACAAGAAATCATTTCTTGGTTTAAGTGGAAGCGAGGATTTAGATCTTGCACAATGGGAATCCATATTACTACGGAACCTTTTATTTTGGATAACGGAGAAAACGAGCAAAGCAAGGTTAGTTTGACAGCAAAGATGCAATATTTTGATGTAATGGCTAATTTGTGGTTAAAATTTGGCGCATTAACAATAAATTTATTTGCTATCTTTTATGAACTTCATAAACTTTAGGGCAGTTTACAAGCTTTATTTAACTAACATCTGTAGCTTACATCTGTTACACAAAATATCGATAAAAATAAATAACATAAAAAAGACTGATACCTGTTAGAGGTGGAATACAGTGAGTTACTGAAACTACTGTGCAAATTAAACGCTCTGTGCAAATTAAAACAGAAAAGCTTACAGTAACACAAGAACTCATTTTCATGTAAGTATAGCACTGTACCTAACAACTACCGTGGCAAAATTGTGTTCGACCCAGTTACGTAATCATCACATTTTACCCCACTAAATCATTTTTTTGACCACTAGATTTTTCCACATTCTTGAACAAGTAGTTATGTAACAAAACAATGCAACATTACAGAGAAAAATAATTCTGCGGTACACATTACGGATTGGAACATGCTGTAAATCAACACAGATTAATTCAGTCATAGATATTATGACCCTAACGATTAGGTTTGTGTCTAATTCTTATCGAACACTTAAATTCAGGACCTCTGGACTCTTCAGGGGCCCATAACTTAGAGGTTGAAGTTTCATTCTCAAAATCCATGTCCTTCTGAGCCTCATTGGAATGGTTCTCCATAGGGTGCGCAATCTCATCGAAGGCGGTCGGTGAACGAGTTTCTTGGTTAGTAATTTTGGATGCTGCATCGTCATTCATAAAAATTCGAAAATCACATGGACAAGGAGCTAAATTTTGTGTGGACTCAGCAGACTCTGCACCATTAGATAAACGTATCCGTGCAAAACTAGAGTTGGCTTCAATCACATCTACTGTGTCACAGAGAGGTTCTCTCTTGTTTCGGACGTGCCTGCGAAGCTGCACTGCACCAGGATTCAAAAACCAGTTGGGCAGCGATTTTCCAAGCATGGACTTTCTAGAAAAGATCAGGAATCGTTCGAGGGGTGTTTCGATGGTTGCGGTGCATAGCAAGGATCAAACACGTGCAGCGCATCTTGCAAAACCTCTTCCCAGTATTCTTCAGGCAAATTCCTTGACTTTAGCATCAGCTTTGGGGTACGCCACACTGTTTGGTTAGCCTTCTCTCATTGGGAATTCCCCGTCCGGTGATATTGTGTTTTGCGACTAGTTGCCATACCCCAAGAATAGAGATAATTTTTCAGTTCCCTACTCATGAAAGAGGGTCTCCGTTCACCACAAATAAATCCTGGTAATCCAAAAAGACTAAATAAAGGGTTGAGGCAAGTGATAAAAGTTTCTGTATTCATACTTTTGCATGCAAACGCAAATGGAAGTCGGCTGTATTGGCCGATTGCAATTAAGATGTAACTGTTTCTTCCTTTGATCGGCACTTTGAAACAAATACTCAATCTATGCCTTGTTTGGTTTGCACTGATCAGCGTCTCCTCTTCCTTTTTAAAAAAGTTTGGTTTCAGTTCTGCGCATATTCGACAACGACTACAGATATTTTTTACACCTTGCAGTGAGTGTGGCAAGTTTTTGCTTTTTACAAAATTTTAAAGTCTCGTCACCCCAGGATGACCATTAGCGGAGTGGATGTATGAAAAACTTTGTTAATTTCCAGACGTTGTAGCACTGCAGATTGGTGAAATCTGGCGTTACATTTAATCTCCCAGCCTGTATACCTCATCACAGCTAAAAGAACCTATTTCGAACCGCCATTGTTTAATTTTTGTGTGTTTGATTTTATTGCGTTTTGTTGGGTCAAACGTAAAAGCCGCCAATCTTGATCGGTAATCAAGGTAAATTTTCTGCAACATAAATAATGGTTCCATCTAAGAACGACCTGTGTTATTGCCGTGGCCTCTTGCTTAACCGTGGGAGAGCAACAGTCACTGAATGTTAATACTTTAGACATAAACGCTACTGGCGTACTCTTCTGATTCAAGACAGCGCCAATAACAAGGTTAGACGCATCACATTTTAGTGGAAATGGTTCATTATCATCAATATACCGTAAACAAGTATTTTAATAGAGATTGACGTAAAATTTCAAACGGTTTAACAGCACAATCACTAAGCGGAAAACGATCAACTTTTGTCAATAACGCAATTTTATCTGAAAAGTTAGCAATATATTTTGCAAGTATGCAAACATTCCTAAACAGCGTTTTTGCTCTTTCGTAGTTCTGGGAATAAGCAGATTTAGAAGTGGCTTAAGTCTCGCATGGTCGGGTTCGATTTTTCCTTTGCGAGATACGACAACCTAGGAGATCTATTGTAGGTGCGTCATAGATAAAACTGATTTGCTGCCATTAAAATTAAAGCCATCCGCTTTATCCGCCTCAAAGAGCACTTTGAGGTTCTTATCGTGGTCGTTATGATCAACACCAGTAACAGATATGCTGTTGACGTTCGCGTAATTGTTTTTAAGTGACGATTTTCAATCAATTTGTCAATGATACGATAAAACGCGGACACTTCATTGCACACTCCGAAAGATGGCCTATAATAATGGTACGGTTTGTTTTTAGCTTTAAAGCAGTGGCGTAGCGTGACTTTTCGGACAAGGCATGCAATTATGATGAGCTCATCCGCCTTGATGACATCATTAATAATCACGCAGTAAAAAAAGCAACTTGCACTGATAAATGTCTAGTATTGCAACTACGCCTCTATCCCCAAAACACACTAAGTGTGTACATTTGTCCAAGTACAAGTCCTTCTTGTGTTACTACAGACAGTGACCAGTCTAGGCTTTGTGTGTGCCAGTACCAGACTAGGCTAACACTAACAGTAAAGTAGGCTTAATAACATTGAGGTAAAAACATTAATTGTAGAACTAAGCTGAGCCAACTTCCGGAAAAGCAAATACATAGCGTCTTTTCATAGCCTCTTTTCCTCGTGCCATTATAACATTACGTAGCCTGGCAACAACCAGCAATGCTTTTCAGTATTAAGCAGGCTAATGGGCTTAAGGTTAGTTCAATGCATGTATCGTTAGGCCTGGCCTTGTTTATTCTATTTAACTACCATTAAAGCACAAACAAAGCAGCTAAACAACCTACCGGTAGTTTATTTTAGCCAAGTGATAAGATTTCACATCTTGCTCTCACTCTTATAGCTCAAGTTTTAGCCAACATAATGCGAACAGTACCATATCAAAAACTCACTCTGACTTACATCACCTAATGCCGATGCCAATACTTTACCATTGGTATCGCCACTGAGTTATTCGCTTTTAGCATATCGCTGAATTGCATAAAATAAATGGCAAGACGCATGCAATATTTAAAATTGCATGCTTCGGTGTATCGCTTGTGGCCTGTTTTAAGCTTATTTACTGTTACAAATCTAAAATCAAACCAAAGATTATGCTTTACGAGAACAAGGAACTAGACGTATAAAAGAACCTTGACAGCAAACAATGTGCCAACCAAAGTTTTCAAAGCTAACTTATTTAATTTTGTTATAATCGTGTCAAAACATAGCGATCTCTTGAACGGTTAAATACAATTTAAAAATTGCATGATTGTTGGCATTATTTTTTGTAATTTGGCAAATACTGAAAACAGGCAAACACTGAAATCAATGATTTAAGCTTGACTATGTATTGCTACTTCAACTTGAAAGTGAATACCTGTCACTGTGGCAACTTGGTTTGATTTTGCTTTAAATTTTTACATGTACTTGAATAAATTATTATTATTATTTTTTGGCAAAGTGACAAAGGCATGCGCAATGCATGCAATGTATGCCTTGCATGCATCGATAATACGCCCCTGCTTCAAAGGCAGTGTATTTGCGATCCTCTAATGCCAAAGGATTTTGATAATTTTCTGATTTAAGGTCAAGAGTGCTATAAATTTTACTTTTAGCGATATCATTTATTTGGTCGTCAATCTGTGGCAATGGATAAGCGTTAGTTTCATAAAACGGTACACAGTGTTTGTGAATAATCTATAATCATACGGCGTTTATAACGCACATCTTTAATAACCACTACCTGAGCTTTCTATGGAGAGTTTGAAAGCTCAATAACTCCTTCTTCCAACAGTTTGTAGACCTTTTCCTTGATAAATGTTTGATCTTCCATATAATATCTTCTGGATTTCGTCGCAATAGGTTTACAGTCCTCTTTGACTGTTCTAAATATTCTGAGCGGATCAAGATTTGCTGCCATAACCAAACATGCATCATTTTTATTTGACAAAGGTTTGTAGACAAGTTGGAATAATTTCTTATCTCCATGAAAGATAAACTAAGCTCCTTTGTGGAGCTTCATAAAGTCAAGCCCCAAAATAACATCAGCACAGAGTTTATTTAAGACTCCCAGTGAAAATTGTTCATATTCCCCACAACCCTCAACATGTACTGTAAGTTTACTACAGCTTTTCCACGGATTTGGACTGCATGGGATGTTGACACCATTGTGGTATGGCTAATTCTCTTTTTGAACGGAATTCCGATTTCTTTACAAAATTCTGTGTTAATGAAACTTGCCGAGGATTTCAAATCTATTAACGTTTCTGCAATCTGACCGTTGATGAACGCTTTTATTACTTAAAGCTGAAGACAGCCAGGCGCATTAGCCGTAATGAAAGAGAAATAAAGAGAATTATCTTCTACTGCTGAAAAAGCGGTGTTGTTGTCTTTTGCTTTGCACATGCGAGCGAAATGCCCTTTCTTACCACATTTGAAACAGTCAGTATTTTTGGCGATACACTGCAAACGAGTATATACCTTCCCTGCCAAAAGAAGCACTACTCTGTTATGGTTTCTCTAGCAGCTGCGTTAGTTGCCATTTCCGTGTTAGTTTCTTCTACCAATTGCGTGACTGCAGCAGTTACGGGGTTGATATACTTTGTTAATTGCTTCTGCCCACAATCTAAAGACAAGGCAAAATGTTCTGTCAAGAGTTAATTCTTTTGTTTTCGAGTAGTTTTTGCCGCATGTTTGCAGAGCAAAGGCCATTTATAAACGAGTCCCAGATCATTTCTTTTCGAAATTGCTCTCCAGTTGCAGCATCCAATTTGCAGGCCTTCGCAAGTTCTCAAAGTGCTTGAAAAAAATTTGGTAAGACTCACATCCTGTTTTTGAGTCCGCGTTGCTAAAATATGCCTTGCAAAAATGACGTTATTTGGCTTTGCGAAAGCTGTCTTTGACGTAGCAATTGTTGTATCATAATCTTCCGTTTTTTCAACCAACGAAAGAACATTGAGTGCTAGATCGTTAACTATCTACTCATGCGAATCGAACCCATCTCTGGCTGCTTCAGGTTGAGCATTCCTCGCTGATTGACAAAACCTCAGAAATGTCTAAAGTTGTTGCTTAAAAATAAGTCCTGCCTCGGGTGCTTATTGGTCGACTTCCAGCTTCGCTGGTCTCAACAACTTACCATATATCAGTTAGTTAAATAAGTTAGTATAAACTTTATAAACTTCACTGCAGTTTACAAGCTTTATTTAACTAACATCTGTAGCTTACATCTGTTAAACAAAATATCGATAAAAATAAATAACATAAAAAAAAAACTGATACCTGTTAGAGGTGGAATACAGTGAGTTACTGAAACTACTGTGCAAATTAAACTCTCTGTGAAAATTAAAACAGAAAAGCTGATAGTTAGGCGAGAACTCATTTGCATTTAAATATAGCACTGTACCTGACAACTACCGTTACAAAATTGTGTTCGACCCAGTCACGTAATCATCTCAGAATCGATCAAACTTCTTGGGCTTATTATTTGGAGTAATCTACAGGGTGGGCCAAAAAATGTTACCACTTTTAATCCATACACAAATTTAAAAAATGAACATTTATTCGAAATTTTTTTTCACAGATGTTTAACAAAAATATCCAATTAAAATTTGATAACAAAGTCTTTTCACTTTGTCTCTTGTTTCTTACACAGTTCAATAATTGATAACATGTTCAATCCAAGCTCCTCTTCTGTGGAGTACAGCTGCAATACGCACATTGAAGTTAGTGATGATATTGCCGCACATCTCAAGAGGGATTCTTTGAATTTCCTGACAGATGTTGGTCTTCAGGGCTTCAATGGTCTGTGGGTTGCAGTAGTACACCCTCTCCTTCAGGTACCCCCATAGGAAGTAGTCAGCGGGAGAAAGATCATGAGAGTAGGCAGGCCATGGGTTGTTCGTACGCCGTGAGATGAGTCTATCTCCAGGAAAGTACTCGTTGAGGAAATCCAGTGAGACATTTGAGACGTGTGGAGGAGCACCATCTTGCTGGTAAATGACGTTATTCATATTGACTCCCTGCTTTCTCCTAAGAGCAGGAGTATGAAACAAAAGTCTTAGTAATTTTGAAAATGGTTAGAGTATAAAAAGTGGTAACATTTTTTTGGCCCACCCTGTAATTGGTTTGTACTGCAAAGCAGGGTTGTACATATATTACACTGGCCAACACAATTTTTGGTGCCAAGAAGTTAAGAACGGTGTTAGGCTAATTTGGGGATGCTGATTCCAAAAATGATCTTATTTTTGCTCTATCAGATCTATTTTTTGACATATCCAACATTTTTGGTTTCTATGCGATAGGCTGTTTAGCAGTGTCTTCAGTAGAATGCTCTTTCATGTCTTTGTCTTGCAATTTACTTGATTTGTGTTTCAGAAGTGTTTTTATTGCCGCTTTAGCAGGCAGGAAATATAAACACCTATTGTTTACACATTCCCTTTTACTCTTTTGTGTCTCTCATCACTAGCCTTAAAGCTGCCGTTCTGTCTCACTAGACTAATGCAGCTGAAGAGCTTAGCACTGATAAACAGTCACGTTTACTGCTTAGTGCATAGGTTGGAAAATAAGCATAACTAAATAAGCAATATCCACTTGCAGTAACTATCAGTTGTGATGATATGGAAGTGCATGTCAGTTTATAAGAGAAGATATAGATAGTCAAGTTAGATATACAGATATAGTTGGATATTGCACCACTGTATATTCATCAGTTAGATACACTATACTAGGCTGTAGTATACTGCTATATCATAGCGTTACCGGTATATGAAGCTAATATTAGTTTACATTGTTATGCAGATGTATTACATCTTAAGCAGTACGTTATGGCTACTTCATCTACAAGAAGTCGGGTAAATGACCCTTATGTTTTTTGTTATATATGTGGCGAATACACATTGGAGCACAACCGAAAGCTAATCGCCGATTTTGTGAAAAAAGCTTATTTAGCTAATTTCAAAGTGAAACTTGGTGATCAAGACAAATCGTGGGCTCCCCATATTGTTTGCAAAACCTGCATCAAGCATTTACGGCTATGGACAAAGAAACAAAGGAAAGGTTTGAGGTTTGCAATTCCGATGGTGTGGCGAGAGCCAAAAGATCATTACAGTAACTGTTACTTTTGTGGAATAAAGACCAAAGGCATCAATAGGAAGACTAAAACCTCATTAACATATCCAAGTTTGGATTCGGCAATCAGGCCTGTTCCACACCGTGAAGAACTTCCTATTCCTGTTTTTGAAGGTTTGCCTCAACTTGAATCTCCTTTATCCAGTGAAGATGATCTTTCCTCTACTGAAAGTGAAACTACTAGTGCAGACAACGACTTTCCACCTTCTCTGCTACCTCCACAACTATTTTCACAAAATGAAATAAATGATTTGGCAAGAGACCTAAACTTGTCCAAAGAGTCTTCTGAACTGCTGGCATCATAACTAAAAGAAAAGAATCTTTTACATACAGAAACATTTATAACTTACTACCGAAATCGTCACGCTGAATTTCTACCTTATTTTACACAAGAAAAAGATATAGTATTTTGCATTAATGCTGAGGGCGTTCTGAAGAAGCTTGGTGTCACCCAATATGATCCCAATGATTGGCGACTTTTTATTGATAGCTGCAAACGAAGTTTAAAATTTGTTCTTTTGCACAATGGAAATGATTTTGGATCTATTCCCCTTGGACATTCTACAACACTCAAAGAAAAATACAGGGATATTAAATTTGTTTTAGAAAAAATTGGCTATTACAAGCACAACCGGATCATATGTGTGGATTTGAAAATGGTTGGATTTTTATTGGGATTACAAGGAGGATATACCAAGTTTCCATGCTTTATTTGCTTGTGGGATAGCCGAGCTAGAGAACAGCATTGGAGACAAAAAGAATGGCCAGTGAGAGAACAAATGGTACCAGGTAAGAAGAACATACAAGCTCAGCCGCTAGTGGAAAGATCCGAAATAGTTTTTCCTCCATTACATATCAAGCTGGGAGTCATGATACAATTCGTCAAAGCACTGAACAAGGAAGGTGCATGTTTCAAATATATCTGAGGCAAATTTCCTGGTCTAACAATAGAAAAATTAAAATCTGGTATTTTTATCGGAACCCAAATAAGCAAATTAATGAATGATCATGAGTTTCCCTCAGCCATGAACAAAGAAGAAGTTTATGCCTGGGATGCATTTGTGAAAGTAGTTAAAAACTTTTTTGGAAACAAAAAAGCATCCAATTACAAAGAGCTTGCAGCTAACTTACTGAGCTCTTTTGAAGATATCGATGCTAAAATGAGCATCAAGGTTCATTTCTTGCACAGTCATCTTGATCGCTTTGCTGAAAATTTGGGTGCACTTAGTGACAAACAAGGAGAAAGATTCCATCAAGACGTTAAGGAAATGGAAGAGAGGTATCAAGGGAGATGGGATGCCGTCATGCTAGACGATTACTGCTGGTCTATCAAACGTGATTCTGTTACCACTCATAGCCGCAAATCATTAAAACGCAAATTTATGGTTGGCACTTCATAAATATGGCAGCCTACTTTTCATCATTCTGTTGTTTTAGTGTTTTGCAGCTATTAAAGAAATTGGTATGTGCAACATATTTTTGATGTTACACTATCTTATGCTTTGTAAAAAAACTTTTACAGATATTCAAATGATCATCTTTTAGTACAGAAATGCTCATTAATTGGTGTACCATAGCGAAAAAACTAGACCTGATGGAGAAAAAATAACTGCATTTTTGAAATCAGCGACCCCAAATTAGCCAAGATCAGTCAAAAAATCATTGGCACCATTCAAAAAAATTTTTTTTGTTGGCCAGTGTTATCAATTTTTGAAAGTTTTGAGTCTAAACTTTTTAAATTGTGTCGTTTTGTAAAAAAATAATTTGTGTGAAAATATTTAAAAAATTTTTTACGTTCACAGGGGTGGGCCTAACCTCTCAACAGTTGGAAATTTTGTCAAGTTTCGGCATTTTTACCATAATGGCCTAAATGTAAATTTTGATTGAAAACCGTGATAACCAATGTTTACAATGATGCCTCACCTTATATTTGTCAAAATTTGGCCATCATGTATGTTGTAAATGCAAAAGCTCTGGTCATTTTGAATTCTACCTCTATGCAGCGCTACAGTTCAAATCATAAATGTTTCTAATATTTTGTAGTTCGTAGTCCAGGAACCACATTTTTAGCAATGGGTGTTTCAAAACTTTTAAGTAATCTTATTCTTGTGCGGAGTCAGAATGTGAGCTGGCAGCTATACATGTTGCAATGTCCTTCTAAAAGATTTTAAATTTTTGCATTTAAGTTTACCAATTTTATTTTCGTTGAAACTGACAATTTTTTACAGAACAATTATTTTGCCGTAATTTAGAATGGTAGCTAATTTTTTTAGATATTTTTTGACTGGAAAACAATTGTATGATTTTATAGTCATCGAGCGAAGTCGATGCTTTTGTTTTAGATGATCGTCAATTTATGGTTGAGTATTTTACAATTCTAGTTGCTTCTCTAACTTCTAATGCTGAATGTCAAGCAAAAAAGCGGTAAATATTTGAGCTTTTCACAATTTGGCTTGACTCAGCTTTGAGCTTGGCATTGAATTTGAGTTTATCGTTTACATGAAAAAAGTTTTCATCTCTATTCACGTGACCAATTGATCGATCACTTGCGCAACAAATGACTTGAATTTAATTAATCACAGATGTCTCTTAATCAGAGGTGGAGTCCTTGAGGACGTTCTAGGCCTCGAGGACGTCTTCGAGGACACATTTTGAAGTCTTTGACCTCGAAGGTCAAGTTCTTGGCCTTGGCCTCGAGGCCTCAAGTCCTCGAAAATTGGCCTGTCTTCAGCTCGAGGACAGCACTATTTTTGAATTGTTAAAATTTTGTGGAGCGCCTGAAAAATTTTTTGGAAAGCGTTTTTTTGTGGTGATCGCCTGAAAAGTTTTTGTGAAAAACTTTTTTTTTGTTTTTTGGAGAGCACTTGCGCTTGTGTCCTTGGTCCTTGGCCTTGGCCTCGGATTTTGTTTGTGTCCTTGGCCTTGGCCTCGAGCCTTATGTCCTCGACTCCACCTCTGCTCTTAATACAGTACTATCGACATAAAGGATCTGGTGTATATCATTAAAAGTTTTGAAAGTAAACTCAACACTGCCTTACAGTAAGGTCAATCTTTCTATGCTGTGTATAATATTTCCTTCTAAACTATTGCTTGAATAAGCAAAATTAATTGCACATTTTAAAGTTCTAATGAAAAAAAAGTAATAACTGGCGCAACGCTATAATATACGGTACGTAGTTTCTGCTTCAAACTGCGTGTTTGATTCATTATTTCACAGTGCTTGTTTTTTGAGGTTGTACTGCACAAACTGTACTACATGAAATAAACAATTGAAATAAACACTGTAAAAATATTTTTTCCCTAAAAGATTTTTAGTTCCAACAAAAATAAAATTGGTAAATTTAAATTCAAAAATTTGAAACCTCTTTAACCCCTCTATACCGGGCTATGTTTACATTATACTTGTACCGAAGGGGCAAATTTGCCCCCTATCTAAAAACCGATTGGTAAGTGACAGAAGTATATTTTTTTGCATGCTGAAGCTATTTTTTGTTAAAATTTAAAAAATTAATATTTTGAGGTTAGACGTCACGCAAACAATGATGACATTATCAAAACCAGTAAATCTTAATAACAGCTTGCAAATTTGTCTAAATGTTGCGAAATATTTTTTTCAGTTTGGAGTTTTGTTCTTTCAAAGACATTTCTGTTAAAGTACCGCTGATGACAACGTGACAAGCATGATAATGTCCTCTTTAATATATTGCGTTTATTATTATTTGTAATTTTTTGTTACTGAGATATTGCATAATTCTCAAAATGTTAGAATACTGCAGTATTATTTTCATTATATCAATCAACCGCTGATGAAAATGTATATTTTTTTTTATGCAAAAGTTTCTTTCGAAAAACAGCAACAAAAGCAATATTTTTGAAGTATGACATCATTAATAACGTAATGATGATGCAATGCATTTATCAGTGAATAAAATATTTTATTCCAGCTAAAGATTAGCATCGATAATGAATACGCAATACAATGAATAGAATACGCCCACTGATAAGCATGCATTGTGCTCAAAACTGCATAAAACTCCTTCGGTGCTTCTAACAAAGGCAAAAATGACGTCACTTCCGGTAGTTCGGCTGACCCCAAAGTTTCTGAAACTGTGTGTTATTAAATTTGGTTCAAAGTCAGGGTGCATTAAAGCAAAAGTTTTGTTTAGTTTAGGAGCTATATCAAAATAACTAAGAAGGGGGGCAAATTTGCCCCCCCCCCCGATACAAATAGGGTTAAAGGACACTGAAACATGACGTACAGCTGCCAGCTCAAATTCTGACTCCACACAAGAATAAGATATATGAACTTCTGGAACACCCATTGCTGAAAATGTGGTTCCAAATACCATAACAATGTTCTGGAATACACATTACAAAATATTGGAAATATTTATGATTTGAACTATAACGCCGCATGGTGGTAAAAATCAAAGTGACCACAACTTTTGCATTTGCAACACATACGACAAGAATGAGGTCTTTTTTTGTTTGCTTTTGCGCTTGATTCTGTATTCAATCGTCTTTTTCTTTTTATTTGCGTTTTGTTTTTGTTTTTTTTGGTCTCGTACTCATTAGCACTATAATATCATATAGTGGTCGTTTTTTACAATCTTAGCTGATTCAACTTGTAGCTTAATGCATTTTAATTGTTTTTTAATTACAAAATTTTAGCGCTTTTTGACGACAATAATTGATGCTGCGCGCTAAACTTATACATTGTCTTATGCAAGTTTATTGCTATTTAACCTTATTTTACCCGAGGTGTATAACCAACGAATTTTTACACGGGGGGGGGGGGCAAAAAAGCCCTCATATTTAACTCTAAACTGAAAGTCATGAGGACTCCAAATTTGGCAAGCTGGGTGGTGTTTACCAAAAATTTCAGAAATTTTGGTTTTAAGTTGATGACGTCACGACCATATTTTTAAAAAATGACGTCATTGTTGATGACGCCACAGACGATTCAAATTTTGTTGAATCATAGAATGCTTAAGTCTAAGTGTTTACGTCACAAAGATTTTTATGATGTGGTTTAAGTTAAATTTTGGCCAAAAGGCTCAGATTTTGGAAAGTGGTTTCGGAACATTTCAAAATTGAAAAACTTTTTGTCGTCTTAACAACTTTAAATTTTCAGGAGTTATTTGTAGTGAAATTTGACTGAAAGTCAAGTCGATTTAAAAAAAAATTTTTTAAAGATTTATTACGAAAACTCCAAAAGGAAGAGCAAAAATGCCGCCCCCATCCCTGTGTACCGAGGGGTTTAGCTACAGTGCTAGGATAGGCCTACTGGATATTTAAGAAACTTCATTACGTACCGTCGACTATTGTACTTACCGTTAACTTTTGTACTTGCTGGTACGTTTAGAAATGTAGTCCTATGACCACAGAAGTTGTTCCTCAGATATGCCACTAATTATGTTGATGCCTTCTACAAGGCTTCAACTTGTAGTCTTGTACTGCTATGAAAACCACTAACATTGTTTGAACTTGTTGTTAAGTCTACTCTGAATAATTTTGTGATGTCGTAATCAGCTCATTGTGATCAATAATATTTACAAAAAGCCAAATTTCTGAGACATATCAATCAATATTTAAACACGGTAAATAAGAAACTAGACGACATAGAGTCAAAACCTAGATCAGCTTTTAGTTGTCAGAGAAAAATGCTACTATTAAGAAACCTTCTTCTCGACACAAATTACACGTGTATAAACTGAATATGTATCATTATCCTTGATTACTTTATGTAGGTTGCTTTGTTTTTGATGGACACTCAAGGAATTTTTGACAACCAAGCAACTGAACAAATTAAAATGGCTATTGGAACTTTCAGCTATCTTCTGAGCTCGTTGCAATGTTTCAACGTAATGCATCAAATTATTGATCCTATGCTGGAACACATTTATGTAAGTTTTTACTTTAATGAGAGATACTAAATTAATTAACTAGAGGATAAAAATGTTAAAAGAAAATTAGAATCACTGTTCTGTCGCATTTTTAGATAGATCGTAATAAGATTGCAGTGCATTAATTGCCAAGCTACAGAAATATGGATTGCAAGGAAGCACATAAAGTTATTGAAAATTTATTTGATTGATAAAATGCAATATGTGGTTTAGTGGTTTAAATATTGTCTTATCCAAAATCTCTGAAAAGTGGTGTACCGCTTTAACTTCAACATAAAAAAAATTCACGTATAATTTTATCCAATCAATTTTAGAAAGTCTAAACAGTCTGTTTTACCTGAACAACGTTAAACAGACTGTTAAGGGTTTCTAAATTTGAGTGTAAATAAATTTAAAGTTTGCCCTGATCTCTGATCATTGAACTTTCTTAGGTTGGAGATACGGGTACCAAACAGAACAGTCAAATTCACGCATAATATACAGTATGCGCAATAAACAATTTAGATGCCTGCCGGTGACTTCATTTTGTAAGCTAAGCTAAACATTTTTTTTCATATTTTCAAAATCTTTTTTTTCCGTATTTTAGATAAAAGTCAAAAATGTGTGGTAAAAAGGAATTGGAATGAATATTGTGCTATATTAAACACACAGCGATATTGTTTCCTGTTCAGTGCAACTTTCTCGCCCGGAATCACAGTTCAAATTTATTTGCGTTAAACAATTTTTAACTTTTGTTTGATTGAAAGTACAGTATAGAAAGTTGAAAAGAATATTGCGCAAAATTAAGTGCACGTAGGCATGATTTTCTGTTTAATGAAGCTTTCTAGCATATAACCACAGTTTCGATGCAGTTTGCATTTCATTTTTTTTTTTTTTGCTTTATTTGGTTGATTCACTCTGCTAATACGGGTATGTGACAATAGCTGCAAAAAAGATACACAGCATCAGAAATTCTGATACAAAACTTATAACAGCATTAACCAGCCACATTATTTTTTCACTTTATTAGATCATTTGAAAACGGTTAAAACTGTTTTGAAACTTTGCGTTTCATTTATTTATGTGAGAAATTTATTCCAAAATAATATGTTGCAACAGCACATTTCATGAATTGTTTCGTGATATTAATTTTACAGTAATTTGTAAAGTAATTTAAATAGCTTCTTAGTTCACGAAATGGTGCCGTGGTGGCAGTATTTTTTACAATATATGTATTGTTTTGGTCAAAAAAATGCGAAAAGCGGAATTTTTTTTTTTTTTTTGTCAATAACACAAGCTGTTTTTAAATTAGTCAATTGTTTTCAAGAAATCTTATTGTGGCTACTTTTTCTAAGAATTATCTTGCAACACAAGGTTTAGTTCGGGATAGCGATATTTGCTAATAGAGGTTCAAAATATCATTCGTTTAGTTTTATTGATGTTCAGAAATAACTTATTAGCTATCAACCTAAATAGTTTATTACCAAACAGAAATAATTTATCAGCAATCAAGTTTTATTAGCAATCAACCAGTTATCAGTTTTTTCTAGTTCATTATTTACATTATAATAAAGACAAGCGTTTTATGCCAATAACTACTCAAAAATACTGGCATCAGCTGCAAACATTCAAGATTTACTTCAAGATAAAAAATTGGAAACATCATTTACAATACATGAATTAAAAAACAATAATAACGAACTAAGAATAGAGCCTTGTGAAACGCCAAAACTAAAGTCTTGCCTTCTGGAGCACCAAAAAAAAAAAGCAAAAAAAACATCAAAATCTTTTCACCGCATGAGAAAAAGAGTGGGCCAAAAAAAACAAAATGTTATTTTTCAAACGCATTTTCTCGGTTCACTTCACCAAAAAAAGCACGCTGTGTTTGGGCAAGCAAACCTCTTACTGCAAACAGTTTTCCCATTTTTGGTGATAAGTTAAGAAATTGTTTGCGTACAAATATGATGCTGGGAAAATTGTAGGAGTGAAACAATGGTGAAGTTAGCTGCTTTTAGGTATTTCTGCAATAATTATGGGCTCGTGCAATCGGAAATCGGTGAACTGTTCCTTTGCTGGTTTGAATGCCGTAGATTGAAATGACGTTGGCAAAAAAGGACTGATTGTTGACCGATTAAACGAAATGTTACTAAACTAATCAAATTTAAAATGAAAATGGGTAAATTCTTTGACCTTTGTAAATGCATTTTTGCACTGTTGATCAGTCTTTGGTTTTTGAGAACATTGCAGAGAATGTGATGGATTCCACTGACGGTAGCTGTAATTGCGATGTAACGGTTTCTATGCTGGAAATCCAGATCTTGCTTGACCAGCGTTTCACTCAAGAGGGTAATATATTGCTGACATCTACAGAAATGTTAACAGACTGTGGACTCGGGTGACATCGAGAAACAAAGCAATCAACGGATGTGTTTTACATTTTTTTCATTTGTCAAGCCCTTCAGAAAGTTTGTCTTGTCACTTCGATCCACTCTATACTTGGGTGAAAAACTGTACCACTACGTTGAAGCGGAGGGACGTTGGTGCAAACAAAAAAAAAGAAGACAAAACCATTGGGAAATGCTTTTAACATTTCTTATTCCCATTGTCATTGCCAAGTTTTTTGAGAAATTGGTCCTCTTTTGCCACGCACTGCATGCAAACATTTTTCTAGCCTTCGCTGCTTTGGTTACAGCTTCTTACTCTCCTGCTACAGTAAGCAAATTACAAGTCTCTTGAGCCTCTGCATACTATAGAGCAGCGTTGTAAATGGGGTCTGATTTTTCGGGTCGGGTTCGAGCCATGTTCGGGGTTGAGATTAACACAGTGTTACGCTGAATTAGGGCTTGACATGCGCACTTTAACCTTCTTGGTGCAACAAAAGCTAAATTAAACTAACTTAACAATTCTCAATAAGAACATTGCTTATGAGCGTTATACGAATATAATTGCACAGTTATTATTATTGCTTCACAACATTGATCATTAGAAAACAGTTTCATTTTAACTGCATACGGCAATAGCTGTACACATTTTTAGACATAACTCAAGTTTAGGACTTTTTCAGGCCTAGTATTGGCTTGAAATCACTTTTTGGGTTCCGGTCGGATTTGGGCTAATGTTTTCGGTTTCGGGACCGGTTCAGGCCTGTACTAGTCGGCCCGTTTACAATTCTGCTACTGAGCTATTTTTGGATGCTCTCTATTTTTGACAAACGTTGGGGCGTAGCCTGATAGTTAAGTTTCGCGAGGTATCTTTGGGCATCCATTTTTTGAAGCCGAGCATCATTGCCGTAAAAGTGGCTGTTGAGTGCTGAAACAGATAAAAGTCAAGCAAAGCTTACGCAGCTGCAATTGCAACTTGATTTTTGTGACAAGAGTGCTGACGACGCAGGCGAAAAATAAACGGGAAAAACAGGCGAATTAAGTAATGATGTATATATACTTAAATAAATACAGCTTATCAGACTACAGTTCCAAAGGAAACTTACAATACCGAACGATAAGCTTCCTAGTCTTGTTTTCTTTGCGATAGGTAGGCGAAACTGTGCCGATTGCTGTTGTTGCCCATTGGCTCGACCACACTGGTTGATTGCGCTATCTAAACTAAATTGATAACTTGATCATAAGAATCTACTTCTTGGAACGCACAAAAATAGAGACAAAAGAAAACGATACAGAGCAGTGAAAAAGAGAATTTAGAAATCAAAAAAACAAAAAAACAACAGCACATTTTTACATTTTGTCAAAAAGAAAACTCTTTCAAGTCATTAAGATAGAAACGTGTGCCCAACGACGAAAGTAGATAAACATTGTCATGTTGACTGAGCCTGGCAGCAATTATTTAATTTGCATGATTTCCAATGCGAGAGGGGAAGGGTGGCAGGCAAGTAGCTCTAGCCATCTATAACTTTCTCGATGATGACAAGTTGACAAATGAACCACTGTATACGAGCTAGTGTACAGCATGTTGGTGTCTATGATGACTGTCGAGCCACCGTGTGTCAATTCAAGATCAAACGGAAGTGTAATCTCTAATAACTGAAGATTAAATTTTTTGGCTAATCGGGGGTACCCAAACTTTTTCAAAATAGTGTTGTGACCAAAACTGTAAAAATATGTTCATGTGCCATCTATTTTGCACCACCAATTCAGTATATTAAAAATCATATTATCACAAATTTGTTGAATTTTCTAAAGCTATGTTTGTTTATTGCCAAAAGTATTTGTTTTTCCGTCGACTAATAACTGATTCTCGGAAAAAAATCTGCTCCGTGGAATCGCTGCAGATCTCTCCGACCTACAATTTGTCAAAAGACCTAGCACGAATTCATAGTGAGTTGACAGGAAAAAGCGACCACCATGTCTGAAATTCGAAAGACTTCGCAAAATCTATCACATATATTACCAATAACGATGATGAACAAATGGTGTCTTTTGATGTTGATTTTCACGAAAATACCCACAGGATTGGACGTCGAAATCGCAAAAAGTCGGCTAGAAGCTTTGGACAATTTGGAAGAAATCACTTCTTGGTCAGTGGAGGATATTTGCAAAGGCCTTCAAATTTGCTTAAATGCTACCAACTTAACCTTTCGAGGAAAACACTGCAAACAAATTTTTGGCACGGCAATGGGCTCCCCCGTTTCCATTGTGATCGCCAACTTAATCATGGAAGATGTTGAAAAAAGAGTCCTGTCGACATTCCACTTGCCACCAAAAATCTGGAAAAGCTATGTAGACGACACCTTCGTCATAATTCACAAAAACTCGGTTGAAGATTTTTTGGATCATTTAAATACGATTGAAAACTCAATCAAATTCACAATCGAAAAAGAAGCCGACCACGCACTTCCTTTTTTAGACACATTGGTCCGACAAAATCAACATGGCAAATTCTCCACATCAGTGTACCGAAAACCAACCAACAGCAACCGATATTTAAACTTTCGATCTGACCATTCTTTGGAACACAAACAATCCGTTTTACGATCACTAATTGACCGGGCCAATGCTTTTTGCTCTACCACGAAAAACCGTCAAGATGAAATCAAGCACGTAAAAGATACTTTAAAACTGAACTCGTACTCAAACACGACCCTCATCAAGAAACCTTCAAACCGCACAGAACAGCAATTCAAAGGCTTTGCCATTATACCATACTACCCCAGATTGACAGAAAAAATACGGCGTTGTTTATCAAACCATAATGTTAAAACCGTATTAAAACCGTACAACACCATTGGCAAGAAACTCGCTCATCACAAAGACTCAGTGGACCCTAATATGCGACAAGGAGCAGTATATCAAATTCCCTGCCATGACTGCGACTTCTCGTACATTGGCGAAACAAAACGCAGTTTTTCCATCCGCAAAAAAGAACACTTAGCAGACATTCGGTATCTACGATTCGATAAGTCAGCACTAACTAAGCATGTTTTTGACAACGAACATTCCATGGATTGGACCAACGCTAAAATTCTAGATTTCAAACTTGACTTCACAAAACGCCGTTTTATCGAGTCGTATTTCATTAACCAAATTCCCAACACTATGAATGATAAGCAAAATGACAAGTTCCCTTGCATTTATTCGGCAACTCTACTTCAAACCACATGACGTAATATTATTGTTTTTTCACGCTCCGCCAATCTGTCAGTTTTTCGCTTCCAATTTGTTATAGTTTTTGCGTTAACGTATGATTCGCTTGTGACGTAATTTTTCGCATCTATCGTATGCTTGTTTTTCAACTTTGCATTCTAGCCCTGACGAAGATAGGTAGTACATGCCTTGAGCATAGCCTATCGAAACGTTGGCAAAAAAGTTTTCTGCCCCACCAGTTGAACTAATAAACTTCATTTAAAATAGGAAGTTGTCTTTGTGACCTTCAACAGATTTCCAACATTAGCAATGCACGCTGTAATTCCAGTTCTATCCAAGCCCCCACTGCTTTCTTGCTAATGCCTAAAACTTCTGTCAAATTTCGTAAAGTCTGTTTATTTATTTCTTACCATAGGTGGGCAAGTTAATGCAAACGTTAGCTTCGTTAACCACTAGTCCGTGAACAATCTTTACACCTCTGTTTACGTTAATCCGTTATTTTCAGCTTTAATTAACGGAAGTTTATAAATCCCGTTAATTCGTTAATATTTTGAGTGTAATTTACATTTCTTTTTATTTACTCGCTTCTAGAACACGTATTAACGCTGCTGAGCTGATTGTAAGGAAATATGTATTGCTATGATGGTCTTTTTGTGTTTTGGAAGTTACATTTTACAGTCTAATCTAATTTCAAGACAAAAATAAGTTCAAATGCACTAACGAAGCTGCGATCGGAAAATCTTTGGAAATTGCGAACAGCGATAATTAATAGACCGATGAGGCTGCAGTTTCTTATTTGCAAAAAAAAAGAGCTCCTTTCTTCGCTTTCTTCTATAAAACTCGTGCCACAATACGCAACAAATGTTACTGGTGCAAAGTAGTTTGTACCAGTACGATGAATGAATGGTGCAAGATATTAACGATAAAAACTTTAACGGAAGTTAACAGAACTTTACGGAAGTTAGTTTAGTCCGTTATCATGAAAAAACTTTTTAACAGATTAACGAGTTAATGAAAAAGTTAGCTTCATTAATAACGGATTAACGATTAAAGGACTTGTGCTCATCTATGTTTCTTACCCATGGAGTGATTATTATTTTAGCACCAATTTGTTTGTGGTGAGGATTTAAATGAATTCTGGATGGATACTCCGAAAGTCTCAAATCAGTGGCATAGATATGTTGGGGGGCATAGTGACGTGGCTTTTAATATGTGAAAATCTTAAACATTTTGCCGCAAAAAACAGCGATACCCCTAACCCTTTTGGAAGTAGACCGGCAAACAATTCATGCGGTGCCAAAGTATAGAATTCAAAAACGGTGCAAAACCAATGAAAATTGCAGTTCCTTAGTGATGAAGATCTTTTTATTGTTTTGAGTCCTTACTCTTTACCGTAAATTTGGTAAAAATTGTGTTTTTTCTGAAATAAACAGATTTTCGATTAGTCTTTCACATCAATTTCAAAAAAGAGCCTTCCGCCCTCCCAACCACCACAAAATCCTGCCTATATCACCGTTTCCAAATGCTTAAAAGGCACTGGAAAAGCGATCTCTTATAGTTGCGCAGCCGTCCTATTTGAGTGGTTTGGGTACACTTTGGATGCCAACAAAGTGATTAGCAAACGGTGAAACGCGCCCGGAACTCAGATATTAATTCGGCTCTGTTTTTCCTGCCTAATTAGTCACCAAGTGTATAAATCAATCGTTCTTTATTAGGCTTTCAAGGTGCAATAATATAAGGCGAGCGAGCGAGCGAGCGATCGAACGAACGAGCGAGCAAGCGAATGGTTTTTGTTAAAAGCAATGAAAAAATGAACACTAGCGCAGAGGCAAAACTTCACAAAATAATAAATAACAAAAAAAGCGTAATTAAGAAAAGCAATTAAAAACATCCTACACGAGAATATTTAGGAGAAAATCCTTTAGAAGTATTCGGATAAATTAATTTAACATTAATTAAGCAGCCATTAACATTTGAAATTGGTAGTTTCAATCATTTAACGACCAAACTGTTTTGCCCAAACGATGATACGGGGACGGAGAAAAAAAGTATCACAGTGTGGATTGCTGCTAACAGTGCAGTACGGTATAGTGGCAATATCGTGGTTCGTTCTACGATTTAAATTCCAAGCGTAAATTCAGGGGCAAGGAATTAGCTAATATTATTCAATTAAAAGCATTAAGTGAAAACATAAATAGTAGAGGCGCAAACTAGTACAATTGCATTCAGGACGTGAGCTAACAAGGTTTGCATAGTTTAACAATTAATATCTCAATATCATTAAAAGCGAACGCACAACATGAGTTTATTCAGAGTGCAGGAAAGCAGCAGACCAAGCAAAAGTTTTACTATTTCAAAACAAGATCAAGGTTGTTAGCAATAATAAATTTATCGGTTAAAACTATCGTAATCATAATCATAATTAAAACGTATCTTAAAAATTTCCAATTATGCAGTTTTCAAATTCAGCAACTTACTCAACTTATCACTTTAAAACAAACAAATATAATTGACGTTACGTCGATAAGGCTCACCTTTTAACTGATTTGACTTAAACACATAAACATCACAAAGAGGATGTGCAACAAATGCAAAGCAAAAATTAGGTCAGTCTGAGCGATTCTTCGCCGCTTAATCCAGTAGCTGTGAGAAAATCTGATTTGCATACTGTATTACGCTCAAAATCTTCAATAAACCAATTCCAGGGGTTCGAATCTCTTCGTGGCAAAATAGAAATTTACGGCAGAGACGTGCAATATTTTACACTCACGTGCTGCTCAGAAGACTAACTTCATTACTAGCGTTTTGCTCGTTGAAATCAACTAGCTTCATTAGAGCACTGCTATCAGTAGTAATAGCAAATCGCCATCAACTACTGAAAGCAAAAAACTGAGTAACGATCCCACACGTTGCTGTAGTAGAATAACTAGCAAAAAAAATTCAAAGCAAGGCTCCGAAACAATTCATCGTTACGATAGGCTAAGTCATAGAGATAAACGTAATGGTGCGTGCAAAAATGAAAGAAAGCAGTTCTTGTAAAAATAATTTCTCCATATTAGCATAGCAGCAAAATACGTAAGAACTAACACAAACAAAGATTAAACTAGAAGAAATTCAACACTGGGAATTAAGTAACTTTCTGTAAACAATAGGGAATGATCACCCTTCATTTCTATTGAGCACTTGGGGCTTTTCATTGATGTACCAACTTTCAGTAAAAAGTCGCTACGAGTGATCATGTTCCACTTTTAAAATTAATGATCTGAAATCAAAATGAATTGAAGTCAAATTGATTATCTGAAGTCAAAATTTAAAAAGTGGAACATGATCACTCGTAGCGACTTTTTACTGAAAGTTGGTACATCAATGAAAAGCCCAAATGCTCAATAGAAATGAAGGGTGATCATTCCTTACTGTTCATAGAAAGCTGCTAAATTACCAGTGTTGAATTTCTTCTGGTTTAATCTTTGTTAGTGTTAGTTCTTACGTATTTTTCCGCAAAGCTAATGGGAGAAATTATTTTTACAAGAACTGCTTTCTTTCATTTTTGCACGCACCATTACGTTTATCTCTATGACTAAGCTTATCCTAACAATGAATTTTTTCGGAGCCTTGCTTTGAATTTTTTTTGCTAGTTATTCTACTACAGCAACGTGTGGGATTGTTACTCAGCTTTTTGCTCTCAATAGTTGATGGCGATTTGCTATTACTACTGATAGCAGTGCTCTGATGAAGCTAGCTGATTCTAACTAGCAAAATGCTAGCAATGAAGTTAGTCTATTAAGTAGCACGTGAGTGATTTCTGAAAGCTAGCCGAGAACACCAAAAAAACTTTAGAAATTTTTTATAAAAAAGTTGATTGTTATTTTTTGAATAGAAATTTGATGAAATGACGCGGAAAATTGAAAAGGCCAACAGAGAATCGAACAGGGAATCAGAACAGTTTGAAACCAAAGAAACTCAGTCTCAGGTACTGGTCTTCGAATCAGTCGTGCAAAGTAACGAAATACTTTTACTTGAGTAGATTACTCAAGTAGTTTTTTCCTGTAACGAGTACTTTTTGAGTAGTACTTTTTGTGGCTACTTTTAGTTTTACTTGATTACTTTTAGAGTGAAGTAACGCTACTTAAGTAGTATTTTGATTCAAAAAAGTACAAAGTACTGTAGTTTTAAATTACAGCAACAAATTCGTCAGAACAGTCAACTTTTTCACCGGCAATTGCTCGATTTATTTCAGTTAGTTGTCTTTTCCTCCTTTTTCGGCTGGCAACTGTCGCGTCAAAGGACAGACCGCCACAGCGACTGCAGGCATGCCTTTTTTCTAAGTGTACGCTTAGGTATGAAATACAGTTTGGCAAAAAGCAGTTCAAGATGGTTTTAGTTTCACGTTCGTTGTTTGGTGTCTGTCCTTCACTGCATGCTAGCATAAATGTTTATTCTATTAAAAAAAAATCATGAGAAAACAATCAGAGATATAGATTTGCCAAAAATGCGTCCTGTGATTACTAAACGTTTCTATAGCTAAATTCTACAGAGTGAGCCAACAATCACACACAATATATACTACAAACATTGTTGTACGGTACTGTAGTATATTGCGCAAAGTAATTACAAAGTACTGTTACTATGACGATCAGGCCCGGCGCCGGAGTAGCGTAACTGGAGGGCACAAGCAATAATTGAATTCAGAAATTAATTTTTTCCTCAAATTTGAGGGTGAAGACCAAGAAGGTCTTCGTCGCGAAGTCTAAGTCTTTGTCATGACGTTTATTCGTGTTTTCGTCCTAGAACAAAAGTTTACTCACGCCCCGAAATGTACAGGCCCCGAAATGCACTCCAGTGGCATTGGGCCGGTGACTTTGTTTTGGGGCACAACCCTTACTTGGGGGCCACGTTTCTCGCTTGGGGGGAGCACAAGCAGTAATTTGGGGGCACGGCCCCAAAGTGACCCCCAAGGCGCCGGATCTGCTGACGATCAGATTTACTCCAGTAGAAACCCAGACTATCTAAAAGGGCTATCAATTACAATTTTGTGTGATTAAGTGACACATAAGGCTTTTGCCTGCCTTTGTATTTTGTGAAATAATTTCAATTAAAACAATACACAATAATTTTGATTAATTAATCCAGAAAAAGGTTATAGCAGAAAATACTATGATGCGAACTTTTGGACCACCCTGTAGATACAGTAGTTTTATGCACTGCATTATACACCACCCTGTATTATTATTGACAAGACACGTCCGTAGTGCTTTGAATTCTAGCATAATTTAATAATGGCAGTGAATAAGTATTTCAGCAAAGATTTTACAAAATGATTTCTTTGTAAATTCCGCATGGCATGATTTTCAAATCTCGAAATTAGGCTGTTGCTCAGAGGTGGAGTCCTCAAAGACGTCCTTGGGCTCGAGGACGTCCTCAAGGACACATTTTGAAGTCCTTGGCCTTGGCCTCGAAGCCTTAGGTCCTCGAAAATTGTTCTGTCCTCGGCTCGAGGACAGCCCAATTTTTTGAACCGTTGAAATTTTGTTGGAAAACGCCAGAAACCTCGCGAAAAATTTGCAAATACCTTTTTTGTTTTCCGAAATTGGAGCATAGACTTAGCCAAGCGGGCCTCCCCTCAATTGAAATTGGGAACCTGGATTAATCTGGACCAAATTGAAATTAAGAATCTGGACCAAATCACGTAGAATTAAAGTTTAACACCAAAATGCAAGATGTTAACGCGTTTTGGACTTAAATTGCAACAAGAACGAGGATTAAACCATTTAATTTTTTTAAATGGCTTTCAAATGTCAAAAATCTAGTGCTTTTAAATCGCTCTAAACATGTGCGAAATGTGATTAAATGGCATTAAAATAGCTTTTTTTCTAAAAAATTACAAAAAATCGCCCAACAGCTGGAAGCTTTGCCTCCAGACCCCCAAAGCCTCTGGCTGCTGGGGGCCCCGCCCCCAGATTCCCTGTCTGTGATACGTTTAAGTTACACTGGCTTTCTCAAAGCGTCTCCAAACTTACGTATTTGCACTTTTCAACTATATTAGTTTAAGCCCTCTCCCTTTGCAAAATCCTGATTAAGTGCCAACAGGCAAATTTTTGATGACGTCATTGCATGTGATTTGTGGTTTAGGCCTCCCCAATCAAAAATTCTGGCTACGCCTATGAATTGGAGATTGCCTGAAAAACTTTTTTGAAGGCAAGGAATCGCAAATTAACCAAATTATAACACATATAACACATTTTTTTTTCAAAATTATTAAGTAATTACAGTATTACAAGAGATGATTATAATAGTTCAATTCAAATTAATTTCCTTTAAGATGCCTTTAATCAGCTGTTTCGCCCAATCTCAAGGCTCATCAGTAAGGCTAACGAGGCCAAAAAGGACAAATATCACCAGTAATAAAAATCTTTAAAACACATCTTTACCAATTTATCAAACAATGAATAAATCTTTACCGACATGTTTAATTGTTTTATAATACATACATCTTTACCCATCAATCAGTTAATTTCAGCCAATATAAGTAAATCTTAACTGAAAAATCTTTACCCAATGAAACTAAAGCTATTAATTAAATCTTTACCGAATAAAATTATATGTTGTAAATCAAAACTTTGCCGAATAAAGTACAAGTCTTACCTTACATGTCTTGGAAGAACGATAGACTAGTGAAACTCTCTACCCTCCTCGTAGCTTCTTTGTGTGAAGTCTGTTTGTGGTGGTGGTGGTGGTACTACCCGACACCTTTCAAGAGATGGGGGCGCGGAGGAACTCCGCAGAGACCCAACAATCGGGCCACACTCCAAAATCTGGACCATAGATTGAGAATAGAGAGAGAGGAGCCAAAGATAGATTTGCGAAGGGGTTCAGAAGCAGAACAGTCGAGGAGGAGATGATTGAGGTCCTGTAGAGGGTGTCCACAGGCACTACAATCAGAATTCTCCTTCGGACTGATCCTGTGAAGATATGAAGATAAAAGAAGACTGTGACCATGGCAGCGAAGACGAGAGAGCTCACTGCCTATGGAGCGAGAAAGAAGAAGTTCCTCCGAAGAGACTTCGGGGACTTGGAAGTTCAGATGGGAGTGTGAGATTAACGTTTCCAATTGCGGTATTGGGAATAACGGACTTTGGCAATAACTGGGGGAGGAGGGCTTGGGATCGCATCAGTGGGCAGAGAGGCACAAGTTTTGGCAAGTAAATCAGCTTTTTCATTTCCGGGGAGACCTGCGTGTCCGGGAACCCATTGGAAGCTCAAAGTGGTATTGTTGGAGAGGGAGGAGGCAAGGGACCAAACATTCCATAGGGACTCAGGCATGAGATAAGAGGGGGCTAAAAGGATAGAGAGGACTGATTGAGAGTCGGTTAGGAAAAGAAATGACTGGAATTTGCAGGTCTTCAAATGGCTAGTACACCAAGCAAGATCTTGCTTGAGGGCAAAGGTTTCAGCTGTGAAGCTGGAGGCAATTGGACCGGAGGAAAAGGATAAGGAATGGGATGTGTTGCATTTGGAGCATGTTGCATACACTCCAGCGCCACCAGACCAAAAAGGGAAGGGGACAGAACCGTCCAGTCCATACTTGGATATCAGAGGGGGGGAGGGAGGATAGTCTGCTTGAAGCAGTTTGGAGTCGGGCTGTACTGCTGCCTGTGCAGTTGGGAATGAAGGGGGAAACAGTGAAGTGGGTTGTGGACCATGGTGGAAAAGGGGGGCACGTGATCAGAGACTCGCGTGGGGATGGGAGTGGTTGTGTGGCTGAAGAACAAATTGATCTCCAGGAGGGTATCTTCTTTAGTCGACAGGGAACGTTTTTAATTGCCAGGGCATAAAGGCTGGAGAAGTCGGGGGAAGGCGCAGAGCACGTTCAAAGGAGTATAGGGTCAGATGCTCTAGAGTCAGCTTTAGAGGAGGGAGTTGGGCCTCGAGAAGGAGTAGTGAGGAGGGGGTGGAAGAGAGGCAACCAGTAATGGACCCCGCATGCAGCTCTGTGTAGAACTTCCAGGTGGTTGGTTGCAGTGTTGCAGAGGAATGGGAACCATCCAGGAGAGGCATATGTGAGCACCGGACGGACAAAGGCTTTGTAGAGTAGGGAGAGAGATTCTTTTGTGGGACCCCAAGAGGAAGTGGCAATTGAGCGAAGGGCTTTGTGGCGTGGATAGAATTTGGAACACAGAGATTGGACATGGGCCCCAAAGGATAGAGTCCGATCAAAGGTTACTCCAAGGAATTTGGGGGTGGGATTGAACAAAAGAGGGAAGCCCAAGAGGTTCAGTCGCGGTTGGAAAGTGGCTTGATGGGGATCTGTAGAGAAAAAGGAGGACTCACACTTCTTTGGATTGAGTGGAAGTCTCCATAAGTTGGACCATGTTTCTAGGACGGCGAGGGAGGATTGGACAACAGAGGAGGCCTTTGAGCGGGTCTGGGGAAGAGGATCAGATGGCCAGATCGTCAGCATACAGGGAGGCATGGGCATCCCGAGGTAAATCCTTAGTGATGTCATCAACAAACAGAATGAAGAAGACTGGACCAAGAACCGAGCCCTGTGGGACCCCCACGTCTGATGCGGAAGGAGCGGCTGTGGGAACCACCAACCTGGACTTTAGCACTACGATCAGAAAGGAAGGAGCGCACCCAGAGAACAAAGGAAGGGGGGAGTTTGAGCGAGAGGAGTTTGTGAAAAAGAGCAGAGTGCCAGACCGAGTCAGAAGCCTTGGAGAAGTCAACAGAAGCCAAAATAGTTCGGTCTGGAGGTTTTTTCTTTTGGAAGCCGTCCCAAATTGATTGAGACAGAGTTAGAATTTGGTCAAGGGATGACCTACCAGGACGAAAGCCGGCTGGCAAGTGGAGAGGAGATGATTAGATTTAAGGTGAAAAGTTAGGCGAGAAAGAATCAAGCGCTCAAAAAGCTTGGAGATGCAGGAGGTGAGGGAAATGGGGCGGAAAGAGGACGGAGAGGAAGTGGGTTTTACAGGTTTATGAATGGGAATGATAGTGGTAGGTTTCCTACAAGAGGGGAAGGTGTGAGAATGCCAGGACCTGTTAAAAAGAGAAAGAAGGAGGAGCTTTGCAGGTTCAGGCAGGTGCTTTAGTAAAGGGTAGGCAATCTGGTCAGAGCCAGACGCAGTGGAAGAGAAGAGATTACTGATGGCAGTGGAGAGTTCGTTCAAAGAGAAGGGGGAGCAGAAAGAATTGTGGAGGGAAGGAGCATCCTCACAGCTAGCTTTCCGGAGTTCATTCATGAACTGTCGTTCAGCTCTGCACGAGGAACGAGGTGTCGCTTGAGATAGATGTGAGCGAAGATAAGAGGCGTAGTGGTTGGCAGTATCAAGAGGGGAAGTGCAATCAGGAAAAGAAGGGTCTTGGAAGTTGTTCTATTTACCTGAGATGGCATTGAGAAGCCTGAAGACAGCACGAGGATCAGAACGGGAAAACAGGTTAGAACAGGTGGCTTGCCAGGTTGCAGATTTGGCTCTAGAAATGACCAAGGACGCCCTACGAGAAGCGTCTATGTATCTGAGGCGGTGCGACTCAGATCGGTGTGCTACGGAGCGGGCCCTCCGTCGTTCCCGCACTGCAGATTCCGCTTCCTGGGACCACCAGGCTTTGGGGGAACGACCAAGGCGGCCAAAGGGGATAGAGGCCTTGGCAGCTTCGACTAAGAAGAGGGAAAAGGAGTGGGCAGCCTGGTGGATGTTGAGTGCATCAAAATCAAGAGAGGGAAGGTGCTCAGCAATATAAGATTGGTAAATATCCCAACTGGCCTTTTTGTAGTTGAATTTGGGAGGACGAGTGTTTGGGTGACGAACTGGAGAGAGGGGGAGGACAATTTCAATGGGAGATGGTCCGAGCCAAGGCCAGGGAGAGTGCGCCACTCACAGTGGGTAGCGAGAGACGCAGGAGCTAACGAGATATCAGGGGATAACGGCTCCCAGTGGAATGGTGAAGGAGCGTAAGAGAGGCGGGGTCGTTCAGAATTTCCAGACCGAAGGAAGTGATCCAGCGAAACAGGTCATTTCTGAGCGGGTTAGGGGAATGAGTCTGTCCCATGTTGGGTGGTGAGCATTGAAGTCTCCGAGGATAAAAGTGTCAGGGGAGTTAGGAATGATGTCAGGATAGAAGGCCCTGGTGCGAGAGTCAGAAGGAGTGTTTCTGATGGGAAGGGAGTAGAGGTTAAGAAATTGAAGAGGAGAGTGGTCGGAGAGAAGGACTTTAACACAGGTGTAGTCTGAGTAGGGGTCCTGGGAAGACAGAGAGGAGACAGAAACAGAAGAGAAAGCCAGGTCAGAGTGGATGAGAGTGAGGACACCAACACCAGTGTTATGAGTACCGAAGGAAACAGGGCCTTGTCTACCGAATGTTCGGTCCGTGTGGAGGGTATAATAACCAGGGATTTGGAACTTTTTGGTTGAGGAAAGGTGGGTTGCCTGGAGGAAAATGAGGTCATAGTGGTTGCCAGAGAGAAAAGCGATCAGTTCGGCACGGCGGGAGGAGGAAAAACCGCCGGCATTTCCTTGAAGAATTTGGAGATTTTGTGAGAGGCGTGGATTTCCTTGAGGGTGGGGTGGCAAGTTATGGACCGGCTGTGAACCTGTGGGCGGTGGTGATGAGGCAGGAAGGGTGAAGGCGGAAGGACGGGTAGGAGTTAAGGAGGGGAGAATGTGAGGGGAGAGGCAGAGATGAATCCATGAGATCCGAGCAAGCAAGAGGAGGGGGTGTGGGTGGGGGCGGAGCTGGAGAGAAGGGGCGGGGGACGCTGGCCGGAGGGTGGGAGAGGCAAGATCCCCATTAAGACAAGCAGGGCAATTACAACCCATGGGGGAGCCGGCCGCGCAGATTTTGCGAAAGTCAGTCCTGGTCAGAGAGAAGCAGGAGAAGTGCACCCACTCAGAGCAGGTGGAGCACTTTAAAGAATCCTTACCAACCTCTAGAGAGCAAATGGAGCAAGGGTAACGTGGGGGGCCCCGAGGTGGACGTGATTGGTAAAAGCCAGGCGGTAGTGGGGGGAACCCCGGGGGAAGGGGTGGAGGGGATGCAGGCGGCGAAACAAGAAGACTGGTTTGAGTGGGGGAGCCAGTTGTGTTTTGGGGATGGCACGCTGGGCATCGCCAGCCTACTGCAGTGCCAGTTGCACAGATTGTGCGAAAGTCAGCACGGGTGAGGGAGGAGCAAAGAAAATGCACCCACTTAACGCAAGCAGAGCATTGAAGAGAATCTCTGCCCACATCTAGATGGCAGATGGAGCAGGGGTACCTGGGGCGAGGATGGTTGCTGATGGAGCCTGGGTTAGGGTGGACATTGCCACTAATAAGGAGCAATGCCAGGATAAGGAGACGCCAAAAGGGGGTCCGGTCAATAAGAAGAAGAGAAGCCACCCAGTTGTGACCGGTCAACGGGCGGCCCAGCGAAAAAACAGTCCGAGACAATGGGGGCGACCTTTTGGTCGAACCCCTCGGGAGATCTGTCCTGCCATTTCGACCCATCCCCATTGGGGAGGGGACTGCACCACCACGTTGAGGTGGCAGACGTTGGTGCAGTGAAGTCTGTTCGCCTCATAGCTCGCCTTAGCCTAACTGGCTACGTCTCCAGTATGCTGAAAAGCCCAAAACTAGAGCCAAAATTCAGACTAGAGCAAAACTAGGCTAACAATTTTTAGAAATGAAACGCTTTCAATATCCACTGCTCTTTTCGTAGTGCGCCTAAATTGGCCGCATTTTTAATAGGTCCGAGACGGCACTAAATTAGAACCGATGACTCGCCGTAGTATGTACAGTGAGTCAACATGAAAATTTACTAAGAACAAAGTACTAAAAAATTAATAATAAGCTATGGCCAGTATCACGAGTCTTAGCCCATTTGAACTCTAGTCTAAATTTTGGCTTTAGTTTTGAGCCATTCAGCATACTGGAGACGTAGCCATTTAAGGCGAGCTATGAGGCGAACAGACTTCACAAAGAAGCAATGAGGAGGGTAAAGAGTTCCACTAGTCTATTGTTCTTCTGAGAGATGTAAGATAAGACTTGTACTTTATTCGGCAAAGTTTTGATTTACAACATATAATTTTATTCGGTAAAGATTTAATTAATAGCTTTAGTTTCATTGGGTAAAGATTTTTCAGTTAAGATTTACTTATATTGGCTGAAATTAACTGATTGATGGGTAAAAATGTGTGTATTAGAGGTGGAGTCCTAAAGGACGTCCTTGGCCTCGAGGACGTCCTCAAGGACACATTTTGAAGTCTTTGGCCTTGGCCTTGTCCTCGAAGCTTCAAGTCCTTGGCTTTTGCCTCGAAGTCTTAATTCCTCGAAAATTGCCCTGTCCTCGGCTCGAGGACAGCACTATTTTTTGAACAGTTGAAATTTCGTTGGAAAACGCCGGAAACCTCGCGGAAAATTTGCGAACACCTTTTTTGTTTTCCTCATTTGGAGCATAGGCGTAGGCAAGGGGAGGGAGGCAGCCCCCCGTAATTGTAATTTCACCAATGACAAAAATGTGACAAAAAAGCGTAGTGCTTCTTCAGTTTCAGTTTCTTTCTAGCATTTTTCGCTGACAACAGCATAACTAATTTACACTATTGAAGACCAAGGGCGCCGGGTCCCACTCAATTCAATTTTTGACAGCCAATTTAAACGTATAACCCGGAGAAAACGGAGAGTTTTTGTCTTAAAAGTTGCTATCTCAGGCCCACATCTAGCCTTTTTCTGAACGTAATGCATTAATCAGGGCCGGATTTACCATAATATGACGCAGTACCAGCTAGGGACCCCGATCTGAATTCGTAAGATTTTTTTTGTCGTCACCTATATTTCCGAGAAAAATGCTGCAAAAATCTCTAAAGTGCCAGGGGCCTAGCGCAATGTAAATCCGGCCCGGCAATAACATGGCTAGTAGACGTAATCATCTATTGTACCATTTTTCAAAAACAATTCAGTATTTCACCTCCAACCTCGCCGGTTTTTACGTACAAAATAGTTAAAAAAAATTAGCCCTGGAAAATGCTGATTGAACGAATCATTGAACTTCAATTGTGGGATCCTGGGCCCCCTAGCGAACAGGTACTCCTATAACTGGTTATTTTCATGACAAAACAAAAATCTCTAAGGAAAATCTTCAAGTGAATTATTATTTACCGCTAAAATGCAGCCAAAGGCAATGCACCTTACTTCCCCCTAAATGGATCAAATCACTAACACCTAAAATTTAACTCCAAAATGCAAGATGCTAAACGTGTTTTAGACTTAAATTGCTAGTAAAAGGAGGATAAGCAATTTGATTTTTTCAATTGGCTTTCAAATGTCAAAAATTTAGTTCTTTCAAATGGCTCTGAACACTTGCGAAATGTGATTCAATGGCATTAAAATAGCTTTTTTTTCCAAAAAATTACAAAAAATCGCCCAACGGCTGGGGGCTTCGCCCCCAGACCCCCAAAAATGTATCCCCATTTGTGATACATTTGAGTTACCCTAGCTTTCTCACTCACGTTCCCAAAGTTAAATATTTGCATTTTTCAACTATTAGTTCAAGCCCTCTTCTTTTGCAAAATTCTGGTTACGTGCAAACAGGCAACAACAATTTCAGATTTTTCATCCTACGATGTCTTTGTCCCGCAAAAACTTCCTTTTTGGAAAAATTTTGATGACGTCATACCATGTGATTTGTGGTTTAGGTCTTCCTTAATCAAAATTTTGGGTACGCCAATGAATTAGAAATCGCCTGAAAAATATTTTTGAAGACCTTTTTTTTTAGGAGAACACTTGCGCCTGTGTCCTCGGTCCTTGGCCTTGGCCTCGAGCATTCTTGTCCTTGGCCTCGAGAGGTTCTGTCCTCGGAAAGGCTGTCCTTGGCCTTGGCCTCGAATTTTTTTTGTGTTCTTGGCCTTGGCCTCAAACCTTGTGTCCTCGACTCCACCACTGGTGTGTATTATAAACAATTAAACATGTCGGTAAAGATTTATTCATTGTTTGATAAATTGGTAAAGATGTGTTTTAAAGATTTTTATCACTGGTGATATTTGTCCTTTTTGGCCTCATTAGCCTTACTGATGAGCCTTGAGATTGGGCGAAACAGCTGATTAAAGGCATCTTAAAGGAAATTAATTTGAATTGAACTATTATAATCATCTCTTGTAATACTGTAATTACTTAATAATTTTGAAAAAAAAATGTGTTATATGTGTTATAATTTGGTTAATTTGCGATTCCTTGCCTTTCTGCGCTCATGTTCATACCTGTAATCCTAGCTATACTGACGAGGAATAAAAGACGAATATCGATTCCGAAACAGTATGTCTTAGGCCGTTAATCAAAAGTTTGATTGTGCCTATAAGGCTCTGGATACTGTCTATTGCATATTATTGATATCAATACGGTTTTCAAAATGACATCTTCACAGCTTTATGCAATGAACTGTACAATGTTGGTTGGATATCGTCACTTCATCGTACAATAAGATTTTTGATAATCATTCCAACACGAGATTAGAATAATGTGTCCATTTAAAAAAACAACTTTCTGTAATATAAAATTATAGCCTCACTTGACACTTGCGTGTCAAAGACAATAATCTTTGAAACGTAGCACACAATTTGAAGGAAACAATTGTAAAGCGATTACTGCCTTGTATATCAACCAAAATCAATTTGATCTAAGACCAGTTATTTTTTTGCGGTTTGTCAAAGTGTCACTTGGCCTCATGCTTTTTGCTGATGAACGTTAATGACCTACTGTACATACTGCTTAGTAAAACCAAATGAAACTTAAGCCATTCAATGTACTTTACTGCTCAAACCTCGAAAAACTTGAAGATTAAACTTAATGCAGAATTACGAAATACTACAGTAAACAGAGCACTACGAAATAGAGCAAATGCAGAAATACAATCATGTAGGAAGGGAATCCGTCTGGAAGAGGAACAGAGGTGTAAACAGACCGACTAGTTCAGGCCCAAACCCGGCCCGAACTAGTCGGCCTGTTTACACCAACAGAGCTACAATAAATACCTTCCGTTCTCATTCAGTCCCGCTATTCCCTGTTTTCCCGTCACACTCTTTCACTTATCTGTTTCTGTTCCAAGATATGCATTAAAATCCCTCACAAGTACTGTAGGTTCAGAAGGTGAAATCCGTGAAAGAACATTATTTACTTCATCCACAAAAGCGTGATATTCGCTTACAGCATTGTGGGCATATACCTGCAATAGGCACAATGACCGATTCAATACCTTGAGCTTCAACATGCAGACCCGTGATCCCGGAAAAATCCAATCTGACGCACAGTCTGACAATCGGGGGCTTGTGAGAATCCCCACACCTGCTTGAGCAGACGTACTAGGATCAGCACCAGAAAAGAAGAGTTTCCATCCGCCATCCAGATCTACAGTTCCAGAGCCACGTCTTTTGGTTGAAGAAACTCCATGATATCGAGATAATATAGCTTTGCTTCCCTAACGAATTCTATCTTTTTTCCTGTAAAGGTGAGGATATTGCAAGTGCCCAACAGCAGTTGGTGATGATTGACCAGTAATTGTGCCACATTATCTTGAGTTCGAATATTGCTGCAATTATCTCGAGTACGAATATTGTTCCAATTTTGCATATGAATGCTTTGGTAGGTGCAATGACTTTTTTCGGGTAACTACAATACAAATTTAACAAGTTAAAAATACTTTGCGGTCCCTAAATATTGCTTCTCGGACCCCAGTTTGAGAATAAAAACCAGTTGTAAACTTTGTTAGTTTATACTTTTTTACAAAAATTAGTAAAATTTGAGTTGAGGCTGGCTGTTCTTAATTTTTTTATCAATTTTCAGCCTCATTTGTTCTTAAATTTGAGAGCATCAATGTCAATTTTTGCGACCATGTTTGTAAAATTGTTTAATTCCAAAAGCTCAGTCAGCCCGAGTAAACACTTTTTTGCTTTTTAAGTTGCAGCATCGTAATATTGCAAAACCAAAAAACGAGTTTTTTTCAATTTGAACAACGGCCAAAAGTTTTATCAATTTTCTGCGCAGCGCGCAACAGTACTTTATAATCTTGGAATCGTTGCGATTTTGCGTGCAAATAGCTTACTGACAAATCACTAAAATTTCATCGCTTTGAATCAGTACAGAGTTTAGCTTTTTTTAGATTTAAAGTCTATTCGTTTTTGTTTGTTCTTAACTTTATTTTACTTCTGAGGTTGGCATTGTTCTTAATTTGTTCTTAAATTTTGAGCAAAACTGAGCCACATGTTCTTACTGTTCATATAAAAAAAGTTTATTGAAATAATTACGTGCTGCGTAACAATTGTAGTAGGCCTATCACATTTGAGCTTAAGTTTTAGGAAAACGTACAATAATTTGATGTTATACTATTTCGTTTCGAACAATTGTCATATGCTTTATTTACTGTATTTTGCTTTGATCGTGCAATAAAACGCATTGAAAAATATGGAAGCTTAAATTTGTAATGAGACCTTCAGATCGCGCAATTTCACGAAAAGTAAGCAATATGCGGCTGGAATGACAAGTGATCATGATACCAAACAATTTCGAAGGCTTTGCTGTTTCGTAGTTGGACAATTTCATTTGTTATACTTGTAGCTGCACTAATAACCAAATTATTTGCCGTCATTCACTCTGAAATATGGAAAGTTAAATCATCATCGGTAGAAATTCTTAGTAAGTTTGGAAACAAGGTGGAAGAACATGGATTAAAAAAGATAACAGCTCTTGAATGGTTTACAGGTTTTGGCAAAATCAGACCAGATTTAAAAAGAGTGATCACAACGTAATAACGAAAGGAATATTTACCCTTAAACCTCACAAGGATATACTTTTCTGAATGCGTTTCGTGGTTGAAAAACCAGCAGTATAGACTAAATAGATAGTTTTTCGGCATTTTTGCGGATGAATACAAAATAATAGTAAACCAAGCAAAACCAATAAAAGATCTACAGCCCTTTTTGCTGCGAAATCGGATCGATCGGCTTTAACGAAAATGTAAACTCTAAATAAACGAAATGAGCATTCATTGCTGTTTGAAACTGCCCAAATTTTTGTGCATGGGAGCATGGTGCAGCGAAATTGCTACGGCACTTCCTAACCTGGAGCAGAGAGCTCTGGAGAAAAGACCATTTTCAAATCACTTAAAAGTGGGCATCCTATCACCAGTTACCACCCAAGCGGCTACTGCTGATGAAAAGGCTACCCATTGACATATAGCGAAATACAACCGTAGTCACTAATTATTACAAGTGAAGTGACACTGATAAAACAACAGAAAGCATTCAAACGATTAAATTATTCAGATAAGATCAAAAAGAAGTAAGCCTACGTCTCAAGGTCTAAAAAAACAATTAGCGTAATGTTTTTCAGCAAAATAACCTTTTCGTGTTTTATAAACAGCCTACTCTATCATTTTCAAAAATATTCCTCAGACTTATCATTAAATTTTGTCTCATTTTGCCTGTATCCTTTAGTACCCTTGAAAATTTCCAGCTTGACCTCGATTATACGCAGCGTTGTCATACCTGAGCTGTTTTTGTATTATGACGTATCATTGACCTGGAATTATATAGCCTTATGCACCAAAATATGTAACAAATTGGAAATATGCTCACCGGACAGCGGCAGACGCTAATTGATGGTGATACGCACAGTTTCATAGTAATGACTACTTCGTGTTTGGCGGAATCCGTACCTGTTAAGGAGTTTCCAATGTTCTTTTGTGTTTCTTCGAATTCTTTTCAACTGAATGTTGCTGCTTCTTCGAAGCCGCTAATCAGAGATAATATTCACAAAGCATCCTACTCAAGGGCACAACAAAGTGACCAGGGTGCGAGTGTAACCCAGATCATGCGATTACCGTGGTTGTAACAACAGCGACGCTAATTGGCCTCTTGGCCAAGCTGCCGTCATTGCAGCGCACTGTACTTGGCTCAAGGTAATTCTGGTTGAACGCGTTTAATACAGTCTAATGTTGTTACACTAAATGACACTTACTTTACTAGTGAGCTAAACTAGAATCACAGTTCAGTAGAGCAATGCATAATATGAAGGCTCAATGAAATGCATGACTAGG